>MJUU01025937.1:0-14727 GCA_002080025.1 Modiolus philippinarum | reverse complement strand
TATATATATATATGAAACAAAAAAGTACCTATATATAAAATCAAGTCCCGGGGTTTAAGTGTCCAACTGATATTTTACGAAAGATATGGTCTGTGTTACTATTATCTCACTTGTTAAGTAAAGAAAATGATCAAAATTGAGTTGTTTCCGTCTCATGCAACAAATTCTTGGAGATGATCGGTAGCATGGACGTCTAAGGCGTAAGCAAAACTTTAGCCTTGCATGTGGAATAGGAACCTTAAGGGCTACGGTGTTGATATTTGGTACGTGACTTCTGTCACAAGTTCCATTTAATGAGAGCTTTCTTGTGGCACCATACTTGTAGAAATATTTGATATCGACTTTGCCACAAGGGCAATTTTTAAAAAAAAAATAAACCTTGTCTCTATAAGGTAAGCTTTCAGTTGTTAGGGTGTTCATATTTGGTATGTAACTTCCTTATGATGTGAGGTTTCAAATGGTACCATTTGACTTTTTGACCTTGATCTTTCTCCGAGGGCAAAATAAAAAAAAAATAATAACCTTCTTGGAAATAATTTGTTTAGTGGTAGGCTGTTTAAATTTGGTATACGCTTTCTTGTGGTGAGAGCTTTCTAATAAGTACAATATTGTAGACATGTTGACCTTGACCTTGCCATGAAAGTATTTTTTCAAACTTTAACCTTACTCATAGAATTAAGTTGTTTAGTGGTGGGATGTTCATATATTGTATGCGACTTTCTTTGATGAGATCTTTCTGAAGGTATTATATTTGTATACATTTGGATCTTGACCTTGCCCTGAGGGCAATTTTTTAAAAACTTTTCATTTGCTTCCAGAATTAAGTTATTTGGAAACATATTCATATTTTGATATGTGAATTCCCTATTATTAGAGCTTTGCAGCAGTACCATAGTTGTAGACATATTGCCCCATTGGAATTAAAAAAAACTTGAACCATGCCCCGAGAGGTTATTCTTTTAGTGGTAGGGAGTTCCTATTTAGGCATGTGACTTCCTTATAACAGATTTGAAAATTTTAAAAACATTTCAATGATGAAATTGTGTAACGTTCAAATTTTATTGTACAATGAGGTCACTCTAATCCTAGGCAAGCTACGTTGTCTTCTAGCAACTCTTGTTTATGGTAGTTATCAAAAATCATTTGACAGAAAAATTGAAACGATTTTTGAAGAAACTGCTTATGATTCTTAAAATCTTTGGTACACATGTATCATCCCACTGGTATTGTATGTGCTACATGTACATTTAGGCTCTGATTGACAGAACAGGTGAGGCATAACGTATTTTTGCCAACATTTTTCGTATGTGGACATTATACATTTAATAGCTCAATGAGGTCAAAGCTTATACAAATTATGGATAAATATTTATCTGTTTAATTGTTTGAGACAATTTTTTGTGAAACTTCACACATGTTGTATGTTGATTGTTAACATTTACATTCAAACTATCATTGCGTTAGGTTACGCAAGTTTTTCATTGTTGTAGTTATTATGTTGATTGTAAACATTGACATTTAAAGTATTATTGCGTAATGGTACGCAATTTTTTCATTGTTGTATTTAGTTATTAAAGTATTTCATTAACTTGTCAGTTTTCTTGTGAATTTAAAAGAAGCTTAAGCAGATTCTAGTATCAGTGATGGCATATACATGTTGTAAAAATTGATAAGTGCTTGTTCCATTTCTGAATAGTAGTCTTCATCAAATTCAATTTCTAAAATCTTGAAATCTTCTAGAAAATATATCACAAAATCACACTCCAATGCTCCACAGATTGCCATCTGTCCTTGGATTTGTGAATAGTATTTGTGTGACTTTTTTAACTGTATTTCATTTTCATTACTTTTTTTACACAAAGTTAGAGGCTCACATGAGCCTGTATCGCTCACCTGGTGACTGGTTTTATTCATTGTCACCAATAGACCACCCATTCATACTATAAATCAGTTCACCATATGTTACATTTTCATTCATGGATGAGGTACAAACTAAAAATCACAAAAAAAAACTTTGGAAAGAATCACCCAAAGACAATTGTAACCAAGTTTGGTTCCAATTGGCTCAGCAGGTTCAGAGGAGAAGACATTTGAATGCATTTCCCATAGTTTCCCTATGTTAAACTGTGCTCCATGCTGGCAGCCGTTTTGGATGAGGTTCAAACGGAAAAATCACAAACTTTAAAGGGGACCATCTAAGGACTACTGTGACAAAATTTGGTCCCCATTGGCTCAGTGGTTTGCAGAGGAGAAGATCTTTGAATGCATTTCCCATCGGTTCCTATGTTTAACTATCTTGCCCACTGGCGGCCATCTTGGATGAGATGCGAACTGCTGGACATATGTAAAAATTGTAGTTCTGGAAAACCTCAACATTTTTACAATTCACATTTAACCTTTATCTCAAACAGTTTTTGAAATAAAAGTAAAAACATTAAAAAATTGTGAAAATTCAAAGAAAAAGCGGCAATAACTTGTCAGACTTTCTTCAAAATTGCAGGACACGTAGATCTTACTATGCTGACCATTTTTGTTACATAAACTATACTTCTATCTTCTACAATTTTCAATATATAAGACTAAAAGTAACGAAAAACTGAAAATTTTACGGAAAAGGGGCAATAACTCCATGATGGGTAAACGGATATTCTTCAAAATTGCAGGGCAGGTAGATCTCATCATGCTTATCATTTTTAGTCTGTAAGAATTTTAATATCTGTAATGGATTTCGAGTGATTTGCAAAAATGGCAATTTACCCTTATGTTCTATTTTTAGTAATAGGGGCCATGTTGTTAGGTCTACGGACATAAAAATCACAAACTTGAAAGAGTGATGCTTCAGGTCAAGTTTGGTTAGTTGATTGATTGATTGAATATTGTTTAACGTCTACTCAGCAATATTTCAGCTATATCAAGACGAGAACAAGTTTGCTGATAAATAATCACTCTGGGGTATGGAAATGGCCATGGGACGGGAAATTCTGACTGCCACTGGAAAAGTAGGGTGAAATCGTCAAGGGCGGGGAATTTAGCCTTGTAGCCGATCACCTACGGACCACCCCAAAAAGAGCTTGCTACAAGGGTTCTTTAACGTGCAGGAAGCGTGGCATTTCTTCCAACACGTGGACCTGAGTTTACATCCCATCCGAAAGATGGGTTGTGTATTTATTAATCCCGCACAACCACGGAATGGGTCCTATTTTTATATCCCGGGACCCTCGGGGTCAGCCTCCGTGAAAATTTTGATTTCTAAAATCCAAGGCCGACATGTGCCAGTTTTGTTTGTCACAATTCCATCAGGGCTCGCTCAACAAAGAAAGTGTCCACACTCACGAACTTTTACACTTTCATTCTATTTCAATTTTTTGTATGCTACATATTTCTTCCGAGCAATAAATTGGCTCATGTTTCCTTCCCCAGTTTAAAGCAGGGGTTTCTATTGATTTTGCTTTGTTTGAAAATTGAACCAGTAATTTTTCAACATTGTTTTTTGCCTCTTGTTAATTTGGTGGATGTTTGAACTAGTTATTCGAAATTGTCTTGCTGTTTTTTACAATGTATTCTCATTTTGCTCTCGTGTTCTCTCTTCTATTTCCTCTATAGTTGAAGAGAAATATCAGACAATTTGTCAATAATACCATTTCGGTCAAGATTCTCTTTTTTTTACAATTGATAGGATATCTAAAAATTTGTCTGACTCTTGTGTTACATAATCTGATGTGGAGACCTCCTCAAATCTGGTAACATTAACGTCATCAGATATATCGTACTGTTCGGTACATGGAGGTATTAGATCAAATACTGCAGAATTTGAATTCCCTAGTTTTAAAATTAAAGATGTAAAGAAGTCATTAGTATTTTGCTAAATATCAATGTCTCTTTTCTTTGGTATACCACATGTATCTTCTCCGTACTTAAACTTTTTAAAGTTTATCTCCGACACTCCACTAGGTTCTTTTTTCCTCTTTCCTCCTTTATTCCAAATGCACTGATTAGATGTGCATGGAATATCTCATAGCGTGTTGATATTTGCTTTGAATGAAAAAAGAAGCCCAGAAATATGGCTGCAACCTTCCCCAAGTCTGAAAAAAGAACTATCCATATTTTAACAATTTCAATTGCTATTGCAACGTTGGTCAGTGTCATGAACAACAGAGATGTTATTTCTCTATAAACGCTTCTTGGCCACTTAATACACGCCAAGCAAAATAATGCAGTATATGGTGACGTCACCATCCGTGACAGCACTGTTTTCAAAGGATTGGAATTATAAGAAATAATTTACTTTAGTTTGTGAGAGTGTCGGCCGCGTTTACACATCGATAAACACCTCCAAAATTAATTTTAGTCCTCAGTATATTGAATACAAAACAAATCCGAAGTTATTGTGGCCAGGTGATATCCTCAGTCGTGTGTTTGTCAGTCCATCTGTCTGTCCCTCCATCAGTCCATCCCTAGAAGTTTTCCAACTGATAACTGGTGAACGAAATCAAATACAGTCTTGTTTACCATAAAACTCAGGCCAATATCCATTTTTGCCTCGGAGGATCAAGGGGTTCCAGAGTTTCCGATATTGTGTGAATAGGAGAGATCATGCAATGAACCATTACTATTTTCAGCTTACTTGACCAAAATGGTCAGTGTGAGCTACTGCTATCACTTGTCCGTCGTCCGTTAACTTTTCACAGTTTTATCTTATCCTCTGAAACCACTTAAGCAAATTCAACCAAACTTTACAGGAATGATGTACTAAAGGTCTTTTACAAAGACTGTTAATTTTGTTTTGATCCAACAAAAAACATGGATGCCAGCATTAAACTTATGTCAAACATTGGACCCTATGTGAAAATCACATTTTCCTCTTCTCTGTAAACCCCTTAAGCAAAATTATCCAAACTTTACAGTAATGATGTACTGAAGGTCCAGTACAAAGATTGCTCATTTCGTTACAATCAGATAGAAAATATGGCCGTCAGCACATTTGACACTATGGGAACATCACATTTTCATCTTCTGCTCTGAAACCACTGAAGTAAATTCAACCAAACTTTACAGGAATGATGTACTAAAAGTCATTTACAAAGATTTCTCTTTTCGTTAAAATTGGATAGAAAATATGGCCACCAGAAAGGAGGATAGTTGAACATTAGACCCTACAAGAAAATCACATTTTCATTCTCTGAAACCAATGACGCAAATTCATACAAACTTTACTTGTGTGATGTACGGAAGAATCTTCACAAAAATAGCTCATTTCATTTCGATCCAACAAAAAACATAGCTCCAGCCCAGAACAAAGTTTAACATTGGAGCCCCTTATGATAAAGCCATACTTTACATTATCTTCTCTGAAACTATCCAAACACATTTAACTAAATGTATAGAGGGTCCTATGCATGTGACCAATTGCTTTAGTTTTTTGTGTTGTCTCGTTTAGCAAATTTGTCTTCGTTGCTATGTTTGTGATATCCATTTGTCCTTGTTATTGTCCGACCACTTAATACACTTACATTAGCTTTTCAAACTTTTACCTTGGTACTGTTTAGGGTTAGAGAAGTAACACGTACCATAGATTTTAATTGGTTTTGTCTAAGGGTTAGAAAATGGCAATTACCAATCAGTCATCAAACAGATTTTTCAATATTATATTCTAGCTGGCTGTGTGACGGGTGCCATGCGCGGAGCAGATCATGCTTACCCTGCCGGAGCACCTAATGATACCCCAGTTTTTATAGGGGTTCACAATGCTAGTGCTTTAGTTTTGTTTTAGTTCTTGTTCATTTTTATTTATTTGTTTTTGTCTTTGTCATACTGTCTATGAATTGCCGTGATTTTGGATTTATGATTTTAGAAATCCCCCTTTCCTCGTTCTTGCTTCGGTATTCGTTTGCTGATGTATTGCAAACATTAATCATTTCAATAGGATCAGACGAAAAACAAGGATGCTTATGGAGCTTAACATTAGACCCCACTGGAGAAAAAACATATTTAGTCTTGCATGGCATAGAAGCATTTTGTCAGGCGAGCGATACAGGCTTAACCATACCTATTCACAATTGTCATTATATGTTCCAGTTCTAAAATGGAGGGTCCAAGATGGTTGTCAGAAAGAAATAACTTAATTTTGGACACTTAGAAAGGATTTGTTTTACGTTATACTAGCTACCTCATATTTAATGCATGGGAAGAAGAACACTTTTTCTTGGAATTCACCCAGTCTTACCCCTACGGAGTTTGTTTGAAACTTATAACCAAGGTAGTATAATATGGACAATCCCTTTTGGTTGTTCTTTACAGGACTCAACACTCATGTCACACTAGCAGATGGCTGCCAGAGAGGAAATAAACATTGGTCCCCAAGCTAAACTGCACTTCCTGTAATTCCGACTCGCCAAACACTTTTTCCAAAGAGAGCAAACCATGGACTATTGTGTCCAAGTTTGACCAATAAGTATCAGAAGACTTTTCCTATAGGACCCATTGTCATAAGTAGGTTCCCCGCTTGCTGTCATCTTGGATTAGGTGGGAAAAGTGCCAGACACATTATTTTGAAGGTACCATCAAAGAACATTATTGTGGCCAAGTTTGGCTGGGATGTGATGCGGACTTGAAAGCTACATTAAAAAAGAAGACAACAGTGACCAGGTTTGGTAGTAGAGAAAAGTATCTTTTAATGCTTTCCGTTGGTGTCTTAAGTCAAACAATAATCCCCTCTTGCTGGCATTTTGGATGATGTTGGGATATTCCTACACAATTTAACAGTTTACTGCCCAAGGACTATTGAGGCGAACTTTGGTTCGAAATGGTTGCTTTGCTTTGTTTGCTTTAGAGAAGATCTTTGAATGCTTTCCCATATGGCATGGGGTCCAATGTTCTATGTTCCTTGTCGGTGGTCATCTTTCATGAGGTGTGGATATGCCGTATATAATTTTTCAAAGGAGGCCATCTAAGGACTATTATGACATAGTTTGGTTCATCTTTTCCAAATTCTTTACGAGGAAAAGATATTTACATTTTTTCTCCATAGAGAAATCTGTTCTGAATCGACTTGCAAGGAGAAAGGTGGTAATTTCCATTATAAAGGTAGTTACGGATGTGCGGCCAAAAAGGGTTAGTTTTTTTCAGGTTTGAAATATATAATTTGGTTAATTTAAGAAGAAATATATCAATAGGTATCAAATTTTACTTCTAGCATATCGAAAGGTCGAAATTTCAACATCCAATAAATAACCTTATAAGTAATCTATAGATATGTAAGATGACATTATCAATATGATCTTCACAGTGAATAGGAATTCAAAATTCCATGCAATCTGCAGAAAACGTTTTTCATCAAGGCAAAATATATAAGTAGTTGTTTGGAATCTTATTGTCCGCATACCCGACCAGTATATTTGTTAACCCCCCTTTCCGCCATGAATTCACACAGTGGTTTCAAATTACAACTCGGAAGATCCTTTTATTAAAAATTTACGATAGACTGACAACGGATGCCAAATGTTGGCAAAAGGCCGACCTAGCTATAGCTAAAGCGTGCATGTGAGAGGAAGTTTTGTCTTTTGACGGACGTGCATGAAACTATGAATAAATCGACCTGAACCAGGTAGAGGAATATTGTTTTAGTGTCTCTGTATAATTTTTTCCTTGCATTGAAACGGGAAATTGAAAAAATTAGCATAAACTTGCGGAAGCCCCTCACAACCCTTCCATTTTACTCCCTGAACCGATATCATCGGTGGATCCAGTCTTTGAAAATGTGGTTTCGGGAATTTTTTTCAGTTCCTTAATTGTCTAATTTCTGAACGAAGAAGTTTGAATATTTTTTCCAGCAAAATTTTACCCTGGACCCCCTAGATCTACAAATTAGGATTACTTAGGAAGGGCCACTTAGTTTCTGTCAATGACATGGAGAGTAAAGGACATTTTGTTTTTAAGTACGGATTTCAGCGTATCGATACGTATCGTCTTCTGATTTCTGCTACAATTTCAATTTTCAATTAGTACCACCTAAATGCTTGAAAATATCTGATTTTATTTTGGAAAAACAGATAGAGCATAAACTTATATATGTTGGAACATGAAAATGATAACTCTTGTCTCAGTTAAAATATTTCAATACTTTATCACATAAAAAAGCTAAATTTTTTTTTAATGTAATCGTATTGAGAAATCAAAAGACGAAACGTATCGTTACGTATCATGATACACTTGCATTGTATCGATTTATCATGATACATTATTTAATTGACGATACTCATCCTTTATATATGAAAAAAAAACGAAAATGGGGTAAATGTCAAGGAGACAACATCCCATATCCAGGGTAAAACTACCCAAAACAAAGCATCTAGGGATCACCGTACAGAACACGATGAGGAACCGCACATCATATAGCAAGCCCGAAATGGCCCAAAAAGGTGAAAAAGTGAATAATCCAATGGAAACTAACTGCATCCAATAACCCAAATTTGTATATATAAGGGGACGACCATATAGGTTTTTCTTTTTTTTCGGGGGGGGGGGGGGGGTTGGCTTTGGTGATTTTGGAAATAACTAATTTGATCCTGGTGCCAGTGAAAAAATTATTCTTATCCTAATTTAGATGGAAATAAATAATCTAATTTTGAATTCCATAATATTCTTTTATATTGTTATTTAAATAAACAGTTTGATATGACATTTTGTTGTAATTCGATAATTTGTTCGAGATTTTCATGCAAATAAATAATTAATCAATCGCCAAAGCCCCCCTTCAATCAAATGGTTGTCCTCTAAGGGCGAGCCTGATGCATTACACAGTGATAGAGTTCGATAGAGTTCGTATCAAAATCGTAATGTCATTCATTCCTGTTATCAGTAGTTATAACAAAAGAACAAATAGATTTTTTTATAAAATTGAAAAATATTAAATTTATATTTTACAATGGTAAATGTATTGTTGATTGTAATCATTCAACATGCATTAACGTATTACGCGTATGAAGACGTCAAGTAGTTCTCAATCATAGCAACGTGCACGTGACGTTTTAACAGTGATCAATAATTTCTTCAGTTGCACTGACACTATTAGCCTCTATACATGTAGATCACAGTAAATTCCTACAAGTTACTGACTTATGATTATAAGATGCAAAAACACTTTGATTTTTAAGCAAGATGCGTTAAGGCGAAAATGATACTCAAAACTCCTTGGATTTCAGCCTGTCAAAAATTGAAGGGTGGTTAAATCGGGGATGTGAAGGCAATTAGTATGTAGGATTGTTTTTATTAATGATCATTTATGCATCAGGATTTCATTTTTTTTTGTTTAGGTGCATTATCTATAACAAATAACAAAATACCGAGGTTACTGTGAATTTAGGTTCTGCATATGCACATTTCGGTATTTAGTTATTTGTTACCACTGCTGGTGGACTGTTAGTCCCCGAGGGTATTCACCAGCCCAGTAGTCAGTACTTCGGTGCTGACCCGAAAACCGATTATATTTGGAACCTTACAATATCTAAATTTTTGTAAATTTTGTTGAAAACTAAGGAGTATCTCCTTCATGCAAAGCTCTGTCCTTGGCTGATTTTGGCTTTACATTTAGATCATATTGGTTATTTGTTCTCTATCAGTTTTCAAACATCTTTGAATTTTTGGTCTTCCAAATGTTTAGATTTTATCTGCACTGATGAGACATAATTTGTCGAAATGCGCATATGCAGAAAGTAAATTCACAGTAACTTCGGTATTTAGTTATTCGACAACTTATGTCCCATCAGTGCAGATCAAATCGAAACATTTGGAAATCCATGAACCGAAATATGTATAAAAACTAATAGAGAACAAATTATCAATAGGGTGTAAATAGGAAAGCCAAAATCAGCTAAGGACAGAGCTATGCAAGAGGGAGATACTCCTTAGTTTTAACAAAATTTTCTTCAATTTAGATATTTTTAAATTTTCAATTAAAATCGGTTTTCGGGCCAGCACCGAAGTACTGGCTTCTTGGTTGGTGAATACCCTCGGGGACTTACAGTCCACCATCAGTGGCATCGGCCCAGTGGTTACAAATAACAAAATAGGTTCTGCATATGCGCATTTCGACAACTTATGTCTCATCAATGTAGATCAAATCGAAACATTTGGAAATCCATGAACCAAAATATTTATAAAAAACGATAGAGAACAAATTATCAATAGGGTCTAAATAGGAAAGCCAAAATCTATTTTTTTCAAAAAGAGTCATTGATTGAATTGTGCACCATTGTATTTCGTTTTCATCTATGACCCTCCCCCCCCCAAAAAAAAAAGAAAAAAGAGAGAGAGAGGTGGAGAGAGAGAGGGGCTTCAAATTGTGGTTTCCTATGCACATCTTTACCTAACGCTTTATCATTGATTATTTGTGCAAATTAAAAAAAGGAAGCTATATTCGTTTCTACATATATGGCTTCCCTTCTCTTTTTTTCCTGTCAGATTTAAAGCCATAACGCGTTTGGCAATTGTATATTTTGGTCTTTTTGATGTCTGATTGTTGTTGGTAGAGATGAATTCACATGGTGCAATAAAATACATGATATTAATTGAAAACGGATTAAGTTTTCTTATTAATTCCGAGATCAACTATTTGAAATTGTTTATGCAAAATACTTTTCATGGTAGGTTACACCTCCCTCCTCTTTTGCTCGGGCTTGGGACCGGCAGGTAAAACCTGGCAGAGTTAGAGTCATTCAATTTCAAAGTTTTTTTTTCATTTCTGATCAATTAGATCTTAAATTGTTTTGACGTGTAAAGTACTTACCCTGCAGGGCATGTGCAACTGGCCTTGGCTATATGGAAGGGTTTTTTTTTGCTCATAAGTATCCATTGCCTGTATGTTCCGTGCTTCATCGATTGGTGACATTTGAACTTACATGTAACGTAACAAAACTTGTTCAAAGTATTATCATCTATTTTATTTACCATTATGTTATGTATATACGTTTCGTTGTGGAAATTGAAACCACGAACAAATTGACGATAGCACTGCATTTTTCCCTATCCTCCGTTCTGTGTGTAATATGTAGCAAATAATTTTCAACATCTTTGTATGAAATTTTCGGGAACAAATGTTCCGAACTTGTCCATCCCGAGGTGAGCTCTATAAAGGGGGGTATGTCTTTAATATTACTGTTGTTATTATCAACTGCGTCGTCAACATTTTGAGAGAAATCACAGTTCAATCGATTAATATTTAACATTTTAGGGCTGGTTCAGACTTGTTGCCTGGTATTTTCCCATTGATTTTTTTCAGAAACGTTACCAATTAAGTTTTTTTAAGAGTTAAAAATCATCAACTGTTGTTTTCTGGGCAACCTCAGCAAGGGAATTCATTTGTTTAAAACATCCGCCAAGTAAACTTTATCAACCGGAAATCGAAATACCTCCCGTCACTTGAGATTACTCTTAGCCAGTAACGATAACTCTTGCAATTCTTCTAATCGCAAGTACGGAATTACGAATGTATTCCAATCAGTATTGTATCTTGTATGGCCTTTTATAACCGATAAGGAATAAAAAATGTACTTTAAAGATAATAAAAATATAAAAGAATTCGTTGTAACTCAGATTGTAATGTTATGCAGACCTGAAAGCATATCGATCATACTGACAAAATCTAACATCACATGACTTTACACAATAACAATGTATATTTTGGACGTGCACAAAAATTAAAAACCTGTCAATTACAATTATTTTGACGACGGAAATATTTTGACATACTTTTAGTGAATCTGTATATAATTAAATGTCCCTGTCCTTGACAATTTTTTTTTCTAGTTTAATCCAGTTTAGTAAAAGTTACAAGCCAAGTAAATGCTGTCGTAGGTTATTTATTCTTATATTAGAAACAGCAAAATCAAAAATGCAAATATATAAACGTTGAAGACGTGTTTTTACGAAATATAACATGTACATACATTGTATCTAGTATATGTTTTTCATACGTAAAATATAATCTTTTATTGATCTACACCTACATGTACAGGGCAGATCTCATCAAGCCAACCCCCCCCCCCCCCCCACCAACCGACCTTATTTTGAGAGCTTTACGTATGATAAATTAAAATAAAAATTTATGTTACGAGACAGCTTAATGTCATATAAATTAGACAGAATAAGAAGGGTGTATAGCTGTCGTGCATGGAGAACAACAAAATAAAAGTATGAAATAAATTTAAAATCTAAAAAATACATGTACAAGAAAGCAAGGGCCCAAATTTCGGAGTTAACTCCTTTCGCGGGGGTAGAAGAACAGGACATCACCGTGGACCGAGACACGTGTCACTTCTGTTGTCCAGGGTTGCCACTCTTTTCTTCAGATGAAATTCAAGGGTTTTCAAGGATTTTTACACGATTTCAAGGATTAAAACAAATGAAAAATTGAAGAATATTTAGATGGACAATCACTTATCCCCAAAACAAACAACAAAAGGACATGGAGTATATGCACATCAGACATAATCTCTACAAATACATGCATTAGTCGGTAATGTAACAACTCGTGCTCTTCATTTATGATGATGCTTTGTTCTGCATTGTCCAAGACCACTGATTTCGGAAGACATCTGGTTTTTTAACTGAAGGTATGTCTGTCTGAAATGAAATTAAAAGAATCCTTACTTCAAAATTTTCTAATTTTTATGATATTTCTTTTACCTATGATCAAGTCAAATCTCATTCGGTTTGAGTTGGTGCGATTTTTTTGTATTTCAAATTTCAAACAAAGAACAATTAGGGGAAACAATGGTGGTCTCGTGCTCAGACCTGTTAACCTCTCTTTACCGGTATCAATATTCAAGCAGTTATGTGTCCGTAATCATCCGTATTTTGAGAATGTTTTCCCGTATATAAAACAAAACTGATGTATAACATAACTGCTTTTTTTTCATTTAAGTGGGTGAGATCATTTCGTCAATTTTATCCAATGTTTTTTTTCTACATTATTTTATTGAATGACTGATTAGAATTTTACGTACAGTGGGCCAAATCTCAGCTGTAAATAGAAAAAAAACAAAATGATTCAAAAATCATATCAACAATAAAAAATAATATGGAAATGGGTAGGGGAAGGAAATTTAGCCTTCCATACGACCCCTTGTGGGTCTACTGTTATACGAGTTATACTAGAAATGTAGAAGGGGTATTTAAACTGCTTTCAGTGTAGCGATTCTCACCACAGTTTGTCTTCAATGTTTTGCAGTCAGGCTGATGATGTTTTTTTCGCTTAACTTGATTACTGTTTATATAGGGGCCGACTCCGACCTGCCGTTAGGTGTTGGGTTTCCTCACCGTTCATTGAAGATCTTATAGTGGCTTTGAGTTGTTAATACTCCCTTTTCGCTCGTAGTCTTATGGGTAGGACTCCTAGCAAGTCTGCCTTTCTATAAAAAATACAGGGCAGCGAGATTTGATTGACACTGAAAAATGGGTATGTGCAGGAAATTCAGCCTTCTATACGACCCCTGTGGGTCTGCTCTTGTACGTGAAACATAGATGTGGACTTTATACTCATAGGGCGTTACGTTTCCACGCACAGTTTGCCTCATATGGTTTGTGTGATGTTCGAATTTTGAACTGAAGACCCCGCATAGACAGAGCATTTCTCTATCCCTGCGTATACAATATCTGCGTGCTGCATGTTTCCCATACAAAGGATTTGACTTAGTCCAAAAAATTAGTGTGGTTTATTGCATCATTTAATTTGAAGTAAACCCACCATTAGCTAAAATGAACAAAGGCAGGAATAAGATGTCTTCCATTTATCTTGTGTTCATCTGGGATTTGCCTTTGTCTTTTTTCCCTATTCGACTCCCAACTTTTGTTTTCCCTTTTATTTGCTGGCCAATATATGTACATCAATAATTTTAAATGTCTTGCATGTAGAACCTCAACTCAGAACTATCGATGAAATGTTTTCGACAAGGTTAGACTCTACTAAATGACCAATCAGCTTCTGGCATAGTCAAAAATAGTACTTATATAAACAAAGCCATGCTACTTTCGCTTCGGATATAACTGCCAATATTGACAATATCCGAGTTCTTAAACGCTCTTGTGATCATGAAACACTTCCGGATTGACAAGCATTTTGAATCAGCCAGCCTCATTGCATGGGAAAAATACTGAAGCCTCATCAATGATGACACTTATGCCCAAGGATATGAAAGGGAAAATTGGTCATTTGCATACCCCAGTTAAATGAGGCGATAGAAATTTCTTATAAGCCTTTAAAGTTGGGTCATCTTTTGGATATGTTACTTGGCAGACGTGCCACTTTGAGAAAATCATATCGCCGCACAAAGTGAACTTCAGGTAATTATGAAAATTCACAAAACGTTATAATGGCCGCCTATGGAAAATATTTAGTGGAGTCTGACCTTAAGCCGAAAATTGAGGGGAAATAAAATTTTTGCCAGTAAGTGACTTTTTATGTTTCGATTGGTGAAATATGTCTAGGTTACAGAACATAAAGGTATATTTTGCACCTAAGATCAACTGGTATCAAATTACAGACCTGTTCAGATATTATGTAATATTTCACAAAATTTAAAGAATTTCCCATTTTACAAGCCCCTGTCAGACTTTTACCAAGGTTAAAGGTTGTAGATACACTAAATGAGTTAGAATAGATGAAATGCAAGTTATGTATGCATAAAAAGTTATGATTTTATCCAGAAAATGCTTGAAAATGTTAAATTAATG
>MJUU01025936.1:287132-297275 GCA_002080025.1 Modiolus philippinarum | reverse complement strand
GCGGATCTGAAAAACAACTTTTTTGCAGGGGACCATCTAAGGACTATTGTGGCCAAGTCTGGTTTTAATTGGCCAAGTAGTTTCAGAGGAGAAGATCTTTGAATGTGTTTTCCCATAGGGTCCAATGTTAAAACTATGACCCCTGCTGGTGGCTATCATCGATAAAGCGCGGATCTGAAAAACAACTTTTTGCAGGGGACCATCTAAGGACTATTTTGGTCAAGTTTGGTTTCAATTGGCTCAGTAGTTTCAGAGGAGAAGATCTTTGAAAGTGTTTTCCCATAGGATCCAATGTTAAAACTATGATCCCCGCTGGCGGCTATCTTGGATATAGTGCGGATCTGAAAAACTACATTTTTGCAGGGGACCATCTTAGGACTATTGTGGCCAAGTTTGGTTTCAATTGGCCATGCAGTTTCAGAGGAGAAGATCTTTGAAAGTATTTTCCCGTAGGGTCCAATGTTAAAACTATGATCCCTGCTGGTGGCCATCTTGGATATAGTGCGGATCTGAAAAACAACTTTTTTGCAGGGGACCATCTAAGGACTATTGTGGCCAAGTTTGGTTTCAATTGGCCCAGTAGTTTCAGAGGAGAAGATCTTTGAATGAAAAGTTTACGCCGGACGGACGACGGACAAAAGTGATGGCAAAAGCTCACCCTGGCATTAGCCAGGTGAGCTAAAAAGCCAAATATTTACCAACAATACTTTAGTTCTTTGATTTATGTAGTTCTTGGTTTTCGAAGTTTAATTGTAACTATGTGTATTTCAGGAGTAGCAGACAGAGTTGATATTCACGACTACACGCATTACCAATTTTCAAAATTGTGTGAGGATTATGATATTTAGTTAAAATTGCATAGTGCCATTTCATTTTTGAGAGTTTTCAGTATCTATATGGCAAGTTTCACCCTATGCAAGTGTTCATATTAAGAAACATAGAAAGCAGCCACAGCCTGCTAAGCTCACCTAAATGCTTAGCATTGTCACATGTTAAACATGTCAGTAAACAGGAATGGACTATGTCATTCTTTTTCACCAATTCATTCAAGCATAAAATGTAGTTTACAGACTGCATCCAAAACATCCACTGCAGCTGTCATCACAAAATCATTCTACCTAACCAAGTATATGCTCATGAATAGAATGTACATTTGTAGGTCACGAACGGTATCTGAAACATGTATTGCTGATGTCTTCCCAAAATGCATCATACATATCAATATGGTTGATATGGAACATGTAAGTAAGCAGGGAATGGACTCCATTCTACAGTACACACAGTATTTCAGTGACAAAACACCCTGTTCTTACATGAGTGAAAACACTAACAATTGCTGGTGAAATGCTGGTATTTAAACTGACATTTATGACTTGCCAATATATTTCTATGTTATAAACAACAGGAAGTTTACACCAACATTTGCTGGTGTTCACTGTGTGAATATGTCAGACCTTAGTGTTTTGTAAGTGTGCACTGTCCCAAACAAAGTTGCTGATGCGAAACATAAAGGTCATAGTTAGCAGCGGAAGCATGTATTGTTGTTGTCATCCCAAAATACATCATACATACCAATATGGTTGATGTGGGACATGTCAGTAAGCAGGAATAGACTTTACCCATTCTACGTTACCAAGTGGCTCATGCTTAAAATGTAGATTACAGACAGCATCCAAAGCATGCATTGTTATTGGCATTCCAAAATGCATAATATATATCAATATGGTTAATGTGGGGCATGTTAGTAAGCGGGAATGGACTTGAACCATTCTACCATACCAAGTTGCTGATGCATAAAATATAAGTCACAGTAAGCATCTGAAATATGCATTTTTGTTGTCATCCCAAAATGCATCATACATACCAATATGGTTTATGTGGGACATGTCAGTAAGCAAGAATGGACTTTAACCATTCTACCTAACCTGTGTAGGATAGGATTCACCTAATGTTAACTCAAATGATGAACTGAAATGTCATGTTTTTTTTTCAAAATTATGTACTTTTATATTAAATTGCTTGTTAAAATACAGGCCAGTTTTCTGATTGGTATCAGGTGATGACATTGTGCCTTCAATTTTGAATACAATCCATAAATCATGTTCTATGCATTTTAGTATGGTCATTTACAAAACAGCTGGTAAGCATTTGCTCCTCCTACATGTCCTATCTACGCCTTATAAGCATTTACAAGTATCAACCATGTTCACTTCACCCACAGCATGGTTATTAAAAAGAAATAATGTTTACCACAGCATGGTTGGTAAAAAAAAACAATGTTAACCTAAGCATGAATAGTAAAAAATCAATGTTTACCACAGCATGGTTAGTAAAAAAACAATTAATGTTTACCAAAGCATGGATAGTAAAAAAAAACAATGTTTACCACACCATGGTTGTTAAAAAAAACAATGCTTCTCACAACCAAACTTCTGTATCTGTATTTGTTACTTTCTACAAACAATGACATTGAATTCGGTGCAATTTTTGGCACTGCTTAACATGCTTAACCTTCTACTTCAAAGCACAGTCTGTGCCAAAAACTTATTTAGCTACTAGTCTGAAAACTATTTCTCCAAATTTTTTTCCTATTTTTCTTTACAATTTTTCTGACATTTTTACTAGTCTGAATTAGTTTTTACTTCTCTCTAAATCCGGACTAGCAGATAACAAAGCAGACTGAAAGCAACCATTGGGACTGACTGTAGTGGGCCAACGTTTGATTAAATATTGATCTTATGAAATGTGATATCATTCTTCATGCCCTTCTATAGGTTGAACCTATTATCATATTAAAACAATGTATGGTTGATAAGGGATTCAGAGGAATGCAACATCAAATTCAAAATACATCTCTGATAAGGCTTTAAATCCCAAATGGGGATTAGAAACCACATACTGAAATTTTAATTCAAAACAGGAGCCAGAAAGACTACTCATCACTCCCATAAATTTGTCTAATTATGTACCAACTGTAGGGAAATTGTGTCTTGGTTTTCGTATAGGAAGCACCATTGAACCAGAAGGCTTGTGGGTGTGAAAATATACCTATCTGTGCAAAGCATGCAAAGGTTAGGTGGGAAAAGTATGATTTGGTCAAATATCCTAGTAAAGTTGAATCTAGATTGAGTTGTATTGATTTTACATCTGGGTCTATAAATGATCAAATTTGTCTTGTATCTAATGTTTTGAAGGAATCCGCCCTGGAGTCTTGTCCTCCAATGGAAGTTAAGAAATCTAACTGTCGGCGTCTCTGGCCGAAAGAGATAGGAATTTTATGTAGAAAAAGTAAGGAAGCTTTTCATAGGTTTAAAGTAGCTGGTGGAAACAAGTGTGATTCTAATGAACTTTGGATTCAATGTATAAAAACAGCGAAAAAGTTGTTAAGGCAGGCACAGAGACAATTACAAGCAAGTTGTAGATATAAATTATATGAGGAAATTATGGTGACATATTCAACTGATCAGAAGTTATTCTTTTTTGTAAATATGCAGAGAAATAGTCACACAACAAGGCTTTCGAAACTTGTTATTGATGATTTTAGAATCAGGGGAGGATATTAGAGAAGGTTGGGCTTCATATTTTGAAAGACTTACTAGTAGTTCTCCTTTGGTTGATAATTCATTTGTTTCTGGTTAATTTGAGTTAATAAAAATATGACAAAAGTTGGTGAATTACTTATTTCAAAGGTTCAATCAACTTCAATGGTTCAATTTTGACTGAAGGTTATGCCTCAATTGATGAGATGGGACAGAAAATCTTAAGTTACATGATGGTAAGGCTCCTGACGAGTTAGTTCTTATGAGTGAGCACTTAAAATATGCGGGACCAATTTTAGTATGTATATTACAAATTTTATTTGATAGAATAGTAAATGAAAGAGATGTTCCAGATTCATTTAAATCAGTTATCATAATGCCAATATATAAGAAACAAAATAAGCCCTTGGAGAATCCTAATTCATATAGGTGGATTACAGTAAGTAGTATTATAGGAAAGGTATTTGAAGCTTTGCATTTGGATAGGATGATTGAGACTATAAATATCCATCAGAATAAATTGCAAAGGGGGTTTATGAAAGGTGTGTCGCCAACTAATGCGGCACTTATTTTGACGGAGGCAATCTCAGATGCAAAGGATTGTAATAAGAAATTGTTTATGACATTCATTGACGCAACTAAAGCATTTGATGTGATATGGCATGATTCTGCACTTTACAAATTATACCAGTCAGGAATTACTGGATTAGACTGGGTTATTGTGTACAAGTGGTATCAACATTTAACTTCAAGAGTTAAGTGGGAGGGGGGATTGTCCAAGTCATTTCGAGAGTTTCAAGGGGTTCGTTAGGGTGGAATAATATCCCCTACGTTGTATAGGGCTTTTATTAATCCCTTATTAAATTGGTATGAAGAAAAACGTTTGGGATACTCCATTGGGTCTTTTCATGTTGGAAGTCTGGCTTGTGCTGATGATTTAGTTATGCTTTCTGATAACTCTTTTGAGTTACAAACCATGCTGGATTTGCAGGAAGAATTTGCATATAGAAACGGATATTGTATAAGTGAGTCCAAGAGTAAAATTAGGATATTCAATGAAAAGCAATCTACTTCAACTATTGATGAGTTTTATCTGCAGGATAAACCATTTGAAACTATTTCACAGTAATGAGTAGTATACACACATTGGGATTGATAGGATCACATCATCAGGCAATTTTGTTGGTGAGAGAATAAAATTGGCCTGTCGGACATCTTATGCTTTGATGGGTGCAGGTTTGCATAGGTATTATGGAGTTAATCCCCAGATTGGTATAAAGCTTTGAAATATGCATGTTCGTCCATGTTTAGTGTTTGGACTTGATTCCATTGTTTTGTCAAATAGAGATCTTGTGGAGTTAAATTGCTTTCATAAATCTCAGCTTAAAATTTTAATGAATTTGCCTGAACACACAGCTGATGCTGCAGTGTATGCGCTATCTGGGCAATTGTCCTTGGAAGCTTTTATTCATGTACAAACTTTAGTAACATTTGGTAATATTATAAGACTAGATGGAATAGAAAAGCAAATATGTTTGTAACAGATCGTTATGAAGGATATGAAGTCGATCAGTTGGTTTATCAATGTATGTAAACCACGGGGAGGGTCACTTCTTATATAGAGGTATATACAGACGTGCCGCTGGAATGGGCCTGTTTTTTGCAGTTGTCAACTATATGAATGGGTAGCAATTTTTGACATCATATATATAAATGGGTCGTAAATTANTTTGTTGGTGAGAGAATAAAATTGGCCTGTCGGACATCTTATGCTTTGATGGGTGCAGGTTTGCATAGGTATTATGGAGTTAATCCCCAGATTGGTATAAAGCTTTGAAATATGCATGTTCGTCCCCGTTTAGTGTTTGGACTTGATGCCATTGTTTTGTCAAAAAGAGATCTTGTGGAGTTAAATTGCTTTCATAAATCTCAACTTAAAATTTTAATGAATTTGCCTGAACACACAGCTGATGCTGCAGTGTTTGCGCTATCTGGGCAATTTTCCTTGGAAGCTTTTATTCAATTACAAACTTAAGTAACATTTGGTAATATTATAAGACTAGATGGAATAGAAAAGCAAATAAGTTTGTAACAGATCGTTATGAAGGATATGAAGTCGATCAGTTGGTTTATTAATGTATGTAAACTCCTATCATTGTATAACTTGGAATCCATTTTTGACATCGTGTTTGATATTCCTAGTAAGATTCCTTGGAAAAGTCATGTAAAACAATATATTCAGGATTTTTGGGCGATAAAAATACTTTGTATGTCTGAGGGGAAATCAACATTGAAATACTTAAATTGTGAATAAGTGGAAAATGGGAAGTGTCATAATGTATGGACTTCAGCTGGATGTGACCCTATTAGTATTAAAAAGGCAAATATAAAGGCAAGATAATTGACTGGAACTTATATTTTGCAATCAAGTAGGAATAAGTTCAATAAAAGTCAGAATTATTTTGAGTTGTGTCTGCTCTGTCATGATGGTAATAAAAGTATAGAACATTTTGTTCTAAGCTGTAAGGTTACCAATGAACTTTGATCTTTTATGTGTAAAATTCAACAATTGATAGGTGACAGCTTGTTTCAAAAATTTTTGATACTGAAAGCAATTTTTTGGTGATGCAAATAGTTATGGATGTTTGCAACCCAGGTATCCCTATGATTTTACAATCAAATGAGGTATGGAGTAAGTTTGAATCACTGTCAAGGGGATTTATCTTTGCTTTGCATAAGAAAAGATGTGAAGTACTGAATATACCAATCAAGTAGAGAAGGCTGGATGGATAAGTGTGGGGTGCCCTATTCTTTGAGCGGACTGTGGTATGCTGGGGGTACAATTCACTTGTTGTGAAGCACTGTTTGGATTCCCAGAAAATACTATAAATAGGTGAGTTAGATTTTATGAATGGAGTTATTATAATTTTTATTTTTAAAAAATATAGGGGTATTAATAATATCATAATGAGTATTTACATGTAAGTATAGATATGTGATTTTAAGTAAGTTATTCAATATGAACATTTATGGAAGGAGTCTTTGACAATGTAGTTGGAACTTGTGTGTATAATGGATAGTAGTAATATAAAGTGTTTCTTGATATGTGTATAGAGTATATGCATTGCAGTTGACTTTGTTTTCATGCAGAATACATTCTCATTGGAGCGGAAGCTGTAAATATAGGTGGTGGGCACCACTATTGTCAACAAAGCCAAAAGTTCCTTTAATCCAGTGGTGGAATATTATTACATTTGTATATGAATTTTATACGCTGGGCCAAAAACGCTGGATATCACTCTGTATATATGCCACTCAGTTGCTAAAGTACCCGTTGCACTAGACAGTACATTCTTTGAATCACATGCACTTGTTTCATAAAAAAATGTCAGTCCCTCCCTCTCTTGAAGAAGAGAGGGAGGGACTGACATTTTTTTATGAAACAAGTGCCAGTGCTTTGAATGGTTCTCCAGATATTGGAGGAAGCTACATGTGTAAGCTACAGTTACAGATTACACAGGTACATGTTTCATTGAAATTGCAACACTCTCACTTTTTCTTTGAATCCAGGTCCGTTTGTCCACAATCATGTTCGCCCATCTACCCGTTTGCCCACTTTCTCATTCGCACAAGGTCCATTCTCCCACATTAAAGCATCAAAGAACCTAAGCCGTGAACGCAACTTTACTTTCATATTTGTCCCAGTTTTTATCTCCCAAAAAATTACCCAGCACACGCCAATACTGTAAAATGTTTTGATTTTAATTGCAAAACAAACTACATGTAATTAAGATTTTTTTTATAAAATGCATAATCGGTAATGAAAAAGAATAATTAGTACAGATAATTTGTTTTAGAACATATCGCAAAACAAACATATATAATATTTTCCAATCAAGAATAATTATTACATCAATCAATAACTCAGCAAAACAACAATTTCAGATAAATACCTGTCAATCAGCACTTCAAAGTAAAAAGACAGAACATTAGTATCAGATCAATATATATTGCTACAGTCAACCAAGTGGCAAAAGTTTTACTAAACAGAAGTCAAAGTCTACTACATATGTACACCCCAAATGACATTCTTAAACGGATCTGTGGTCGTTAAAAAGATGTATACAATTGTAAGCTTTTCCATCTGATGTGTATACACTGTGTAGTCTTTTTAAGGTAACAGAATGTAGGCGTGGGTTGTAAATCTTGACTTCGATTCCAGTCCGGGAAATCCCAAAATACGACAACATTGCTGAATTCGACAAAGTTGTCAAATTCAACAACCCAATTTTTCCTTTTTTTCCTATATAATATTTTTCATTTGCATTGAGGGTAATGGGTAACTTTTCAATTCCTGTATAGATTTTTTTCAGTTCAATAGAAAAGTTGTAGAGAATCAGATCAAATAACAAGTAAACTACTTCAAATGATGCCGTTTTTTCTCAGTTCAGAAAAAAATGAAAAAATCATGAAAGTTGTCGAATTCAACAACTTCATTTAACATTGAGGGTAACGGGGAAAATTTTTATTATTATTCTGATATTTTGCAACCACTGAGAAAGTTTTCAGAAAATGTATTCTGATAAAAAATAAAGCAAAAAACTATGCTATCTGTCATAACTTTATGCCACTTTTTTAAAAACCTGTAGAGTTGTTGAATTCGACAACCTTAGTTTGTTGAATTCAACAACAGTTTTTGAATTCAACAACGTTGTCAAATTCCTGGATTTCCCGGACTGATTCAGTGAAAGTTTTGCCACTTGGTTGACCGTAGCAATATAATTAACGTGTCGTGATAATTGTAATCAAACCCGACTATCATATGGGGAGCGAACGGACCCACTCGGTGGGCGAACGTGTATAGTGGGTGAACAGTCCCGTTACCTTTTCTTCTACACTTGTAAAGGGTGCAGTTTTGAACGAAACAAGTAAACTACAGCACAGGAGTCCGAAATTTTATCAATGTATCAATACAAGTTCAAATACGGAGCCCCAAACAATGAAGTTTCACGAACGTAGTAGTTCGTGAAACTTCATTGTTTGGGGCTCCGTATTTAAACTTGTATTTATATATTGATAGAATTTCCGACTCCTGTGACTACACTGTTGTGATCAGTTGTGGCTATGCTTAATTTCATTTGCCATTATAGATAAAATAATTAGCTGGGACGTTTATTCTCATGTTCAACCTTTTCTTTTCTTAGTTTTCACTGCTTCCGTGGGCAGTGGGCCTATCCATTCATCATCTAACTCCGCTTCGTTTGAGTCACGTTTCACACTTTCCGCCATTGCCAATAAATATAAATAAAAAACGAATCCGGGCGGTGACAGGTAAAATTGTAACCCTTCTTTAAACATTTTCCGGAAAGTTCCCCAACAAAATATTTATACAGAGAAAGAAATCAAAAATATGACAGCTCACTTCGGCCATCGTATCAAGCTGTTACTTGTTTCCGGAAAAGATAAATCCAAATAATCCAGTTGCTATTACACTCACTGTTGCCGCTCCTCATAAAAAAATAATAAAAAAAAATAATAAAAATAATAAATAAATAAATGAAAACAAAAATTTAAAGTAAAAAAAAAGATAAGTAACTCACATCATTGTATATATTTGCACTAAATTTATTTTACCCGCATGCGCCTCCTAGTAATCGTCAGCATATTGATGAATAGGAGTACCAAGTAGACGTAGACGCATGCCACGTATAATGGTTCCGACTATCAAAAGTTCCTTTGGAAGAAATATTATAAATAAACATAAACATTATATTTCTTCCAACAATTGCTAAATTACATTTATTTCGTCGGGAACAAATGTAATATTAGTTCTATTAGAAATATTTTGTTCTCTTGGAACAAATATTATGATGGAACTTCTGTTCTGTGACATTCGAAGAATAGAGAATCAGATTATGAGAGGGGTTGATTGAAGGATTGTCAGTTTTTTTGTTGTTTTGTTGTTTTGTTTGTTGTATTTCTTCTTAACACAAGTAGAAATGGTGGTGGAATTTTGTCATTTATTTCATCTCATTTACCATCTAGTAGAAAAAATAATCTTGAAAGTGACTTACCTATAGAAAACATTTCTCATGAAATATATGTAAACAATAAAAAATGGTTAGTTATGGGTCTCTATAAACCACCATCTGTAAATGATTACGAATTTTCAGATTTATTTACAAAAATGTTGATAAAATTACAGTTAGTTATGAAAATTATGTTATTATTGGAGATATAAATTTTGATACGTTAAAAATAATAAGTGTCAAACAGTAAAGGATCTCTGTGATATTTTTGATATTGATCAACTTGTAAATGAACCAACATGTTTTAAAAAAGACTGTGCCCCTTCCTTGGTTGATGTTATTTTAACAAACAAAAAGTCGTCATGTTTTAACACTACAAATATCCCCGTAGGTATAAGTGACTGTCATAATTTAATTTCAACGACTATTAAAGGTCACTTGCCTTCTTTACAAACTAGCGAAATTACTTACAGAAGCTACAAAAACTTTGATATAGATAGTTTCAGAAATGATATCAGTAAAATTGAGATACAAGAAGTTGAAGGAGTAAAGAATGCAGAGCAGGTAAATGATAT
>MJUU01025936.1:265867-283001 GCA_002080025.1 Modiolus philippinarum | reverse complement strand
TAACGAAACTTGCAGATATCACAAAGCTTATTCCTGATGTACAAGCAGGCTTCCGGAAAGGGTATTCAACGTTAGATAATATTTTCTGTTTACATTTTATTATTGAGTTTTATTTATCATTGGGTAAGAAATTATACTGTACATTTATCGATTTCAGAAAAGCGTTTGATACTGTTTGGAGGGTTGGGCTTTGGCAAAAAATGAGACAAAAAGGGATAAAGGGAAACATTTTTAATGTTATATTTAATATGTATAACAAAATAAAATCATGTGTGAAGGTTGGAAATGAGACTTCTGGTTTCTTTACATGTGAAACAGGTGTTAGACAAGGGGAGAACTTATCTCCCTTTTTATTCTCAATATTTCTATCGGATATTGAGGAATATCTAAGTAATAATAATGTAGCAGGTCTGCAAACATTATCTTTAAAAAGTCAGGAGCAAATTATATTGTTTGTATTACTTGTTGTATTACTCTATGCCGACGATACAATTATATTATCGGAATCTGAAGATGATCTAAAAAATTCTCTTTCTGTTTTTGAAAATTATTGTACGTCCTGGAAATTATCTGTTAATGTGAACAAAACTAAGGTTGTGATTTTTTCTAAGCGTAAATTAAGAAGAAATATAAATTTTGAATTATATGGATCTGAATTAGAAATTGTAGATTCTTACACGTATCTTGGGTTATTATTTAATTACAATGGGAAGTTTACGGTATCTAAAAAGAGATTAGCTGAACAGGCACAAAAAGCGTTGTTTGCACTTTACAGAAAATTGAGGAATATCTCGATACCCATTGATCTTCAATTGAAACTGTTTGATTCACTCATTGAACCGATTCTGTTATATGCATGTGAAATCTGGGGTTATGAAAATATTGACTTACTAGAAAAGGTTCATTTGCAATTCCTCAAGCATATACTTAATGTTAGAACTAGTACACCCAACTTTATGGTATAGGGGAAACGGGGAGATATCCACTAAGTATCCGTGTCAAACAGAGAATGCTTAATTTTTGGTCTAAACTATTACAATCCGAAAATAAACTCAGTAATATCTTATATGACTTGATGTTCAGTTTACATCAATCAGGAACTTTGGAATTTAAATGGATTGCATTTTTAAAATCGATCCTAAATGATTTTGGACTTTCCTATATTTGGGATGGACAGTTTGTTATTAGTCGCACCGACATAAAGATTTTCATTAAACAAATATTGTCTGACCAGTTTATTCAAGTTTGGTTTAATAGCATCTACAACTCTTCGAGAGGTCAATTTTATTCAACATTTAAGCCCGAATTTGGCCTTGAAAAATATCTGATCTATTTAAAACCCAGTATTAGAATTGAGATATCTAGACTAAGATGTAGTAATACGAAATTTCCAATTGAAACAGGTCGCTGGAACAACGTTCCACGAGAAGAACGCATTTGTAACCTGTGTGATGATTTATTAATTGGTAATGAGTTCCATTATATATGTATTTGTGAAAATGAACAAATCAGTCAGCTACGCGCTAAGTATATTCCCCTGTATTACTCTGAAAATCCACGTGAAGAAAAATTACAAGGATTACTTCATTTTTGTAATGTTAAAGTCTTTAATAATTTGGCCATTTTTCTATAAAAAAAAATAAAGATGCTGTTTTAACTTACCCGATCAAAGAATACTCGATTAATTCCCAATGAAACATCTACCTGTGTCAAATTCAATGTGTCACATGGTTCGGAAAACATGTACATGTATGTCATATGTACTTTAGTTTATGTTGTATATATCTACTTGTTTATTTTTTTGAATAATCATTAATTATGTATGCTCGTCATTTATTAATTGAAACTATGTATTTTATTTCAAATAGTTTATGTATTGAAACTTTGTGCATAATATTATTGATTTATGTTGCTCAGGTTGCCAGTTGAAAATTATTGTAATAACTGCCTCTTGTTGCAGTCCTTGTACTGACTTGAGTGAAATAAAATCTTGAAATCTTGAGCAGTTGGGCTGACATCCAGAAAGGTGTACCCCAAGGTTCAATTTTAGGCCCTTTATTATTTAATGCCTTCATAAATGATATATTTTATTTTGTTAAAAAGAGCTCCCTATACAACTACGCTGATGATAATACCCTATCTTTTAGCAGTCCTGATTTTGATTTGTTGATCGATACACTGGAGTCCGAGTCCCAGGTGCTCATCGACTGGTTCCAAGTCAACAAAATGCAAGCGAGTCCTGATAAATTCCAGGTTATTGCAGTTGGTACGAAAACTTATTAAAAAAACCTACTATTCAAATTCAAGGAAATATTTTATCATGTGAGGAAACTGTTAAGTTGCTTGGTATTGACATTGATTATCAATTGAAATTTGATGTTCATATCAGTAACTTCTGCAGAAAGGCTCACAACAACTAAATATTCTTAAGCGATTAGGTTCTGTATTATCGAGACTAAGCAAATTGACTATATTTCATACATTTATTTTAAGTGATTTTAATTTTTGTCCACTAGCATGGCATTTCTGCATGTACAGATGCCAATTCAAAAAAGTTGGAAAAAGTGCAAGAAAGAGCACTACGGTTTGTGTACCAAGATTTTAATTCATCGTATGAAATACTTTTTAGATAAGGTAAAAGTACCCGCTTTGCATATAAGTAGAATACGAACGATGGCACTTGAGACCTTCAAAATTGTAAGCAGTCGGGCTCCAGTGTGTCTGAGCAATCTAGTAAATTTTAAAAACTCAAAATATGATTTCAGGTATAGTAATATCTTGGATTTGCCACAAGTTAAAACATCAACGTATGGCATAAAATCATTCAGGTATGCAGCTGCTTCACTTTGGAATAGTTTGCCTAACCATTTCAGGACTGAAAACAGTTTTTCAAACTTTAAAAGCTTGCTTCAGTCCTGGAATGGTTCTGATTGTCGCTGCTCAGCATGTCGTTAAATTTTATTTTGCTGTTTTTTCTGCTCTGCTTCAACTGCTTTGGTTTTCTCCTGCATTTTTAAATAATTTTGATTATTTCAAATCAGTCAATAATAAATTAATTAGAAAGTTATATTATAATAAATTAATTAGAAAGTTATATTATTCTTCTTACTCTTTTAGCAAATTTTTATTATTTTATTGTTATAACTAAATGACTAAATATAATTGAAATTATTTCAAAATATTGTGTGTATTTATTATTTTTAACGCTAAAATTTTTATTGTATTTCATTTTAAACCAAATAGTGCTAAATTTGCTTTCCTGCATGCTTCGATTTGTAAGATGTATTTGATTTATTGCATGTATTGTTATTTTCTTTTATACTGTTTTTATGTAAATTTATATGTTTTTATATTCGGTAAAAAGCTCTCTAGAGCTTGTGTTTGTATGCTATATGTGTGCTGAATAAAAATAAAGTTTTCTTATTCTTATCTCATCTTATAGATTACTTTGCGTTACAAAAATACACGGTTTCGAGTGACAGATTTCATAAAAAAAAACTTTTAGGAAGTGTAAAAACAGCTAAGTAAGACATAAAACATGCCGCTTTGAAAGCACGTTGTGATATTTTTCTGTACATCCGCATACAGCCCACAGAAAACTCGTAAACAAGGATTTTCTGGCTCACAGCTATGTATACTGTGTTATATTTTTTTTTTGACAAAATACACAGAAAACTTCTTCTGTCAGTCTCAGTCACAAAATGGCATATCACGACAGGTTAAAAATTTTGAGTAAAACATGTGTGGCTTAGTTTAAAAAATATCTATCAAAATTAAATAAGACATAATTATACAGTTAACATAATAAATATAAAATTTATTTCAAAGGGATTCAGCAACAAGCTATACAAGTACATGCACTTCGTCATGCAAAGGGATTAAGAAACAAGCTTTACAAGTACATGTACTTCATCATGCATGTACGTCATCGTGGAAAGGGATTCAGAAACAAGCCTTACAAGTACAAGTACTTCACCATGCAAAGGGATTCAGAAACAAGCTTTACATGTACTTCATCATGCAACTCGAGAAAATAATTTTTAAAAGCGAATGCTACGCAATGGAAAACATTTAATGATAAAAAAAAGGTATCCTTGGAAAGAGATGAATATTAGTATTAAATACTTTCCACAGGATAATTTTCAGTAGGTGATACTATTGGATGCTACTTATCAATGTAAGACATAATATTATCCCGTTTAAATTCTATCCGGTGGATAGTATTTAATATGAGATTTTTACCATGGGAGACTTTTGATTGTAAAATAGTTTCCGACCCTGTGGAATACTTTCCACTCACGGTTCATTGTACTTCATCATGCAAAGGGATTCAGAAACAGATTTACAAGTACATGTACTTCATCATTCAACGCAAGAAAATCATTTTCAAAAGCGAATGCTACGCAATGGGAAACATTGACCCCTAGATGTTTTGTTTTGGGTCGCTTTAACCTGGATATGGGATGTTGTCTCCTTGACAATTAACCCATTTCCTTTCTTTTTCATATTTCATGATAATAAGGTATCCCTTGAAAAAAAACAATATTAAATACTTTCCACAGGATAATATTTTATAGGGGATACCATTGAATGTTACATAATAACTGGTATACGGTATTCTTCAGATAAGGAATCAGATGATCCAAGAAAAATATTTGAAATGGCTGACAAAGTCAACTATACCTAGACACTACAGAGAATTTTTGGCCCAGGAACAAAGAAATTTTCCATTTTAGAACTCAAACTGAGATTGACACCTATAATAAACCAATGAAAGTAAGAATACAGACCTTTTACCATAAAGATAGTAAAATCAAGAGAAATATGAATAATAGACTAATGAATATGGGAGATTCAATAAACTATAAAATAATGTTATTATATAAATATCAATTGTTCAAATATACGTTTGGTTCATTTACTGCAAATTATTAATATATTGTAATAAATCACTCTACCACACACTCATCGCCCTTACAAAAATGACGTCCCGGTCATTTGTCCATATGGATGGTATGGGCGTCCTTAAAATGTGTATAACACGAGCTGCTTCACTCTTAATCTCTATGTCAACAAAGAGGTCTGAATCGGATAGTTTCGTGATATAATCCGCCTTATGCATCCACTCACTCTCTAGACACTACGCAACCCCTGATGTGTACCAAGCAGGCCCAGTGGTCGTCTTTGTACCGTTGATCTCCTGATAGGTTCGTTATTCCATTCTACAGATTTTTCTAGTGATGCCTCGGGTGTATTAGTGTCCTGTTTTAAGGTTTGGGCGCGCTCTTCAACACGTTCAACAGATTCTTCCTGTTCTGTGTCTTGAACAGCATGGGTGTACATATCGTTCTTCAGTCTCATTGATGATGTCTCTCAATTATCAGAAATACTTATTTAATATTCTGTATAAATTCTTATTCCGAGTCGCAACCTATATTAATTAATTAATAATTCATTTAATTTTAAATCTCTACTTCAGATAAAGAGGCAAGGTTTAATTTTAATATAATTTACTAGAATGTTTAACTGAAATTTTTGTAATTGTTACTGAATATTTGGTTCGAGTATTTATCAGGGTCATATAATAAAGTTGTATATACAGTTCAGCAATATCACAATGGACAACCTACCCTGGTATCTATTTATTTCTGAATTCCACCTTTTGTGACAATAACGTGGTGATCCAAGAAAGCATACTGTTAAATTAACTTAATTGGTGTAATTAAAAATCAACAAAACGCATATTTACCCATAAACATTAATAAAATATTTATCCATATATCATATTTACAGATCTATATAAGATTGTCCAAGAGATTGGCCGAACGCATCCTTTCATAAAGGATGGGCGAATTTCCAACTCAGTTTTTTTATTAACCGACAGACGCCCACTGTTATTTAAATTATGGGTCCTGTCACCCAAAGTCATGCAAGGATGCCACTGCCCTCTATACTAGCATCCCCAACAATGATGCTATGGTAGCTTTAAGACACTTTTTAGACAGAAGACCAAATCCTTTTGTAAAGACAGACATTATCCGTAGGCTTGCTGAACTTGTCTTGACCCTCAACACTTCAATTTGATGGGGAATATCATAGTCAGTCCGGCCAGTGGTGTTGCGATGGGAACCAAAATGGGTCCAAGCTTTTCCTGTTTATTTGTTGGCTACCTCGAGGAAGAAGTTCTCCGAATATATAGGACCTGTCCTCGAACTTTATAAAAGATACATTGATGATGTTTTTGGGGTGTCATCTGACAGTGAAGATGGACTTAAGTCTTTCATTGACTATATTTCCTCGTACCATCCGACCATCAAATACACTTTTAATATTACCAAGGATAGTCTCTCTTTCCTCGACATTAATTGTACCATAAATGATGAGCAAATTTCCACCTGTGTTTTATAAACCGACAGACGCCCATTGGGTCCTAATGGCGTGTCACAGACATCCTTGCAAAGTCATGCAAGGTCACAATTCTTGCGACTTTGTCGTATCTGTGAGTGACGAGCAGGACTTCGATTCAATGTAACAGAATGAAATCCTTTTTTGTTAAGAGAGGCTACCCCAGCAGAGTTCTGGATCGAGCTATAAATTCATTTTCCCGAGTTGCCGAGGCTATGGAGAAGAGGGTGAGAAATACCGACAACCGGGTTCCGTTGGTCCTGACATACCACCCTCACAACGAAGCCATCAAAAACATTTTGATGCGCAACTTGAAATCTATAGTTCTCGAGGACGAACATTTGTCGGCAGTTTTCCAGGATTCGGCTCCCATTGCAGCCTTCAGAAAAGGGAAGAGTCTAAAACAGCACCAAGTAACTACTTCTTTCAAGAATGCTACTCCTCAAACTCCCTGTAAATATATGGGCACTAGACAATGTAAACGATCTCGCTGTTTGACTTCACCTTTTACTTGGGAAACCGATGAAGTAGTAGGGCCGGCTAACGTTTTCAAACTAAAAAATGGTTTCACGTGTACTACTAAAATGTAGTGTATGCTGTGGGCTGTAAACGCTGTAAGATGATATATGTGGGTGAAACTTGCCGTAGATTGGGTGATCGCTTAGCCGAACATAAACAGAGTGTCACCAATGGAAAGGATTGCCCAGTAGGTAAATATTTCGGCGAGCTAACCACAGCATACTAGATATACATGTAACTGTCCTTATACAAACTAGTGCAGGTGAGAAACAACGACAGTTCCATGAACAAAAAATCATCCATTTTCTTGGAACTGCTCGACCCGTTGGCATGAATGTTAAGAAGCAGTCTATTTTATAAAATTTTTTATGTATTGAAGTTTAATATTTGCGTAGTACATATAACTAATGTTTTATTTCTCGTTTTTGATTTAGTTCAAGATTTGGCACGATTATTACAGGTAATATCTGTGACACGTCATTAGGTCTACCTTCTCTCGTCAGTTCCATCTTCTTCTCCGTATTTCAGCCTGGTAGTCCCCTAGTCAAAGGACATAAGGCCGAAACGTTGGGCAGTCTTCCCTGCTTTTCATTTTTTATGTGCTTTTTAACATTTGTACATTTTTGTGTTTTTTTACTTGTTAATCGTGGCCAACTATACAGTTTTATTTTATTCGTTAAAATAAATGTTTATGACAGATGAACAACAAACAGACAAAAAATGACAACACAAGAGGCTCTCAAGAGCCGCTGTATCGCTCACCTGGGCATTACTGACATAGGCAGTCAAAATAACCTAAGGGCCTGATTTTTCAAGTATGTTAATGGACCTTGATGTTGCTTCAAAGTTGAACTATATTTCCTAATGGCAACCATTTTGGATATGGTAAAGACTTTCTGGTCACGTTTTTTGAAGTGGACCAGCTTATATAGAAGCAAAAAATCACAAATCCTAAAAGCACCACCCAAGGACAATTGTGACTCAGTTTGGTTCCATTTTGCTAAATAGTTTCTTTTTTCCCATATGGTACAATGTTAAACTAAATTACCAGTGGTTTTTGGTTTCGTGTAGAGAGCTAAATCTTCTGTCTCTACCCATTTTTTATTTCACCCACTATTGGTCTTTGCTCTAAACAGGGAACGTCAAATTTATTTTACCTGTATTCCACCTGTAACGTAACACCTTCATATCTCAGCCATTTTGTTTCATTTCCACGGCCCTTTGAAGACATCAATGTCGATGATCTTGGCCAATCTCCACCTCTGTCTTCTTGTGTTTTTTTTTATCATTTTTACGTTTTGACATGTGAGAACAAATTGTCAGACTATAGAGAGGATATTTCATTTGGTTTGATAACAACACGTGTTATTGAGAAAAAAATGAAAAAATCTTTATTCAAAATTAGTCTTTCGACCTCGCTTCGCTCTATATGTCGAAATGCACATCGATAGTAAAATAGGAAATTGACGATAGATATATGTTATATTAGTACAAAATAGCAAAAATAAATGGCCAATATTGAAAAACTGAGTAAATATTATAAAAAGGGGGAGGGACCATAGGGCCCAATACTGGGTCCTGTCCTCAAGCACCTGTGACCTTACCTTACCGCCAATTCTTCTTCCGCCCTTTACGGGCAACCCCATCAAATTGGTATTCCGTGTCTTTGTTTTGTTGTTGTGTCTGTGTGTGTCTATACACGTTCTTCACCATTGAATCCATCACCAAGTTGTACAGTATAATATACAGTGCCCATTTAAAATCTAAAACGATGAATTTCCATACTCGGTCTATATACACTTCTAATGTTAAAATTAATTCACATGTTAAAACACACTGTCAAAAGTTAAAATCTACTAGGGTGAACCATTATATTATATCACTTAATAGCTCTTTCTCATGATGTTTAAAGATTGATGTCTACTTGTATGCAACGTAATAAATCTCCGAGAAATATATTCAATGTCTCTTGTAATATCCATCACCGTGCCCTTCTTTGCGTTCGGAACTACTTGGTTTTCAACTTTGGTACAATCTAGAATTATCTACAATTGGAGTACTCTACTAAACTTGAAATAAGAGTTTCCTGTACAGTTTTGAAATAATTTAATCGGGAAGCTTTTTTAAAAAGCTTGTTATACTGATTTTTTCGGAATAAAAAAAAACAAAGAAACCAGTTCGTTTGTTAAGTATGTCCTTATCAGATTTTAGATTTTATTAATACAGGGACGGCGGACAGCTATTGAGTAAAAATACACTCTGACAGTACAAGGCTGTAACAAGTGGGGACAAACAAAACATATATACAAAATGGTGAACATGATAGATAATACAAATTACATACTAATTGACAGCAGACATATTAGAGTTTACAAATAAAAAAAATAGTAATGATGATATCCCTTATCAGGAAAACCGCAATTGTTGAGTTATATTTTTGGTTTTGTTTGATTGCCGTTATGAATATGCAGCTATGAAATTCTGGTAAATCATCAAACAAAATATTCCTTATATTGTCTAAGTAAAAGAATATTGACATCAGACTAGCTTTTTGGAAAGCTAATACTTGTTAATATTGTTAGGATTACTTTTCAAGGTAAACCCAGATAACAGTAGCCAGTACGAGTTCATTATGACATTTTGTCCATGGTTGAATTTTTTTTATGCGTATAAGTTATTGGATGACTGACATATTTTTCATCACTTATGACATTATTTCATAATAAAATCATGCCAAGAACGAAATTACAGCTTAAAATTGTGTCTGTGGAAATAACTTCAGGAGGAATTTTGTAAATCGGATAATATTTCATAGAGGACGAAATTTGATGTTACACCGGTGGCAGTTCCACCACATCGAGAGTCGCCCCACGTTCTACTGGTATTGATGAACCTTTAGTTTGGTATTTTGATAAAAAGATCTCGGGGGATAAATTTTAAGTAATCTGATATTGTACGCAAAGAGATACCTAAATGAACTCAACAGTACAGTCAGTACTTGCATCTAGAACCGGAAAACATATCCCATCATGCATTGCAAATGTTGGTCTGGGTCAGGAAATGATACAAGTGAGCAACAGAATGGAACATGACGACAACTTTCTGTTCTAATGAGAGTAGTAAAGCACAAGACAAAATGTAGTCTTGATTGTTCGCTTGTACACACCAATGGGTTTGATTTTCATAACATTTATTCCTGGACCGGTTCATTCTTTTCAAGATGTGTCTGTTTGTTGTGGGGTCGGCACGTCAAAACAAACCACAACATTGTGTCATCTTTTTTGACATTGATACACATATAACGTATAACGTCCTGTCACTGTATTTTAACTTTATAATGTCAAACGAACTATTCAAATGAAAATATGGGATTAGTCATCAATTGTGTAAAATTACATCAAAGTCGAAGACAGAGATATTTTAAACATTAGCCAGGACAGGGGTTTAACTTAAATATAAGTATGTCTTCCAGAAAATCCTTGTCCACAAAGTTTACTCAAGCAGCAAGTAAAAAACAACAGTCTAAGGTGAAGAGTACCAAAAAAGGCCCAGACAGTCTGAAAAAAGAACAGATGGTTAAAACTAAAGGAGGGAAATTGGAACCTAAAAGAGTTGAAAGTTCTGAAAGTATTGAACTACAAGAGCAAATCAAACAGTTAGATTCTAAAAGTGTATTCCAGAAACCTATTGAAATTATTCAGACTATTGAGACTAAGGTAGAGTATGACGATCCTAGCACTTCACAAGAAGTAAAAAGTATATTTACATCTGAGGAAAAATCTGACCTGGAATCTGCAAAATTGTTACGTCCAATATTTAGAATTGGAAGTATTGATGGTTCTCAAGATGGAGATGAAAGTGGGTCTAGAGATGATGATCATGTTTTTGAGCTCAAACGTAGGACAAGTAGTGTGTCATCACAAGGTGCAGAAGCCGGTCACTTCAATTATTCGAGACAAGATAGCTTGCAGGAGGATTATGAAGATATGTCATTATCTTCATCTGGGTTTTCACCTGGAAGTACTTCTGCTAGTCTTAAAAGTTTTGAAGGGAGAAACAGAATTGATGACTTCAGTGATGACAGTGACACAAATAAACTAAGAGAAAGTGCTGAATTCAGTGATGATATGGAAGTTGCTGGGATCAATCATCCTTGTCCAGTCCCTTACAATAAACAACTCCGAATAGTAACCAGTTTAGACCCAGGATTGCGACTTCCTAAGCATGATCGTAGGTCAAGTTCACCATGTGGCTTTGAAAGTGTCATTCTGAGAAGACGATCTTTAATATTTGCAGATTTTTTAAGTAAAAGAAGTTTATCAGTCCACCTGAACCATTTTCCATCAGATATGACCATTGAAAAATTTAGGTATGTATTACCAAAATTTATTGAACAGGTGGGCATGGCTTAATTTTCTCTGTCTTGTAGGTAATATTAAAACGAATAATCCCGATATACATGTAATATACAATGACCAGTCATCAAGTCAATTTAATTGCGTAATACTTACATATGAAGGTATATAAATGTTATAACATATATTGGTGATTTTTGAATCCCATCTGTAAGCCTCCCGATTCCAATCAAACTTTCAAGATACAAAACAAATGTGAATACCTGTTAACCTTTGGTAGCTACTATGAGGGATATCTCCCTCACACCAGCCCATTCAAGGGAGAGATTTTACGTAGTGATCTTTTTGCAATGAAAACTTGCATTTATAGATGAAGAAAAGACAGTATGGAATGGAATAAGCTGTTAGATCAATTTCTTAAATCAAAATTCTACCATGATTTTAAAATTATGCATCATATTTTTATGATTTTATAATTTTGCCAAGAAAGCAACACAAATTTGGGAATGCTGTTAACATGTTAAAATATAACCTTATTTTGTCTATGAGGGAGGTTTAGGGGGAGATTTTGATCTCCCTTGAGGGAAATCCATTCAAAGGGGAGATTATGCTTCTAAGAGGGAGTCTCCCCCTTCAAGGAGGAGGGTTAATAGGTATGAATGTGCATTGTACATGTATGTTGTTATGCACCTTATACATGTACTAGTATTATTAGCTAAATCATGTATATAGTACATGTTCTTTGAAATTTGATGTTTCAGAATTTTGAGATTCCAATCAAACTTGAAGAATATGTTGTTCACCTGAGATCTTCTTATACATCATAGTTTTGTTTTTATTCGACTGCAAAAAATTTGTGATTGTATAATGGTATTGTACTGTTGTTGTTGTTGCGTTATCATATGTAGACAGTTTTATTTTGTGCCAATAACTTTTGTTCTGTTAGACCAATTGTTCTAAATTTTAACAAAATCTTCCTTAGTACAAAAGGTAAGTTTAGAAATTTGGAATTGGTTTAGGTGATTGTGGCTCTGTCTGTTTATAAAAAGGGTCCAAAAAGGGCCAAATTGGGTATTTTTATATATTTGCTGTAGAATACTGGGGTACATGTATGTTTTATTTATGAGATTTTGATGGGAATTCAGTGTGTTCCTTAAAAAATTCAATCAGCAGATTTCATGTCATATGTACATGTACATTTGTACTTATAATCATGGGATGAATGGGGCCCTAAAGGGGAAAATCTCCAAAAAATATTTTAAAAATTATTAGTCAGATTATGATGCAGCTTTTAGTTTGCCTCAATGGATTTGAGGACTATTGGAGTACCCAGGGCGTCCACGTCTGCATCTGCATCCAAATTTAGGTAAATATCTTGGCAACTATGAAGGGTAGGATCACCAAACTTTATATACATGTACAGCTGTATCTTGGGCTATCTCCCAGCCTCCAAGAAAATTAGGTCTCTTTGACCTATATTTTCTGCTTGAACGACTTACATTCAAGTTTATATCCACGTTCAGATCTCAGTCATCATACATAGTAGGATCATGTAACCTTGCATATGCATGCATCTCTGATGTTAGGTCAGCATCCAGGCAAAATTATGTCACTTTGACCTACATGTATATTTTCTGCTTAAAGAATTGCATTCAAGTTTATATTAGAGTTCACATCTCTGTCATGCATGTAAGGATCATAAAACATTGCATATGCATGTATCTCTGAGGGTAGGTCAGCATCCAGACAAAATAAGGTCACGGACCTGTATTTTCCGCTTGATTGATTTACATTTAATTTGATGGACAATTTCAGATCTCAGTCATTATACATGGTAGAATCATGTAACCTTGCATATGCATGCATCTCTGATAGTATGTAAGCATTCAAGCAAAATTAGGTTACTCTGACAATGTGCCATAAAAAGGCAGACTTTGTAATGGTTGATTACCTATGTTATAAATGCAATGGATTCCTTATGAAAAATTACCGGTAATTACGGTGATCACCGTTCCTGAGCTATTTGGGGTCATAGGGCCATAATTGCAATTTTTCAAAATATGTTAATTTTTCAGAGGATTTCAATGGGATTTTTATACGACCGCAAAAATTTTTGCGGTCGTATAATGGTATGGTGCGCGTGCTGTGGTCGGCGTTGTCGTTGTCGTCGTTGTCTGTAGACACTTTTGTTTTTGGTCAATAACTTAAGATTAAGTTGACCAATCCTTATGAAATTTTAAAACAATGTTCTTTGGCACAAAAGAAAGGCTTGGCTTAGTTTTGGTCATTGTGGCCCCACCCATTTTGAAAAAGGGGCCAAAAAGGGTTAAATTTGATGTTTTAACATATTTGACTGTAGAATCTTTATTATTTATCGGATTTTGATGGGGTTTCCTTCAGTGTCTTCCTGAGGAAATTTCCAATCAGTAGTATGCCAATGGATTTCATGTGGCATGTACCGTTCACGAGATATATGGGGCGCAAAGGGGGCCAATTTCAAAAATTTTAATTTTTTTATTTTTAGTCCGATTTTGATGCAGTTTTTTGCAGTGGATTCCTTATGAAAAATTAGTAAAGCGCTGCACCATTAGATTTTTGATAACTTGTTCCTTTTCCAATCTATGAGGGCCCAACGAGGCAAAAATTGAAAACATGCGGATTACCTAAAATTTTTAATTTTCATCCAATTTCAATGGGATTTTTTTCTTTTGATTCCTCTCATTGTAGGCTTTAAGTAGTATGTCGACAGATTTGGCATAGCTCTTACCGTTTCCGAGCTATTAGGGGTCAAAAGGGCCAAAATTGCAACTTTTGAAAATGTGTAAAATCTTTATTTTACATCAGATTTTGATGGGATATTTTTCTTTGGATTCCTCTCAATGTAAGCTTTTAGCAGTATGACAACAGATTTGATGTAGCTCTTACCGTTTCGAAGCTACATGTATAAGGGGTCAAAGAGGTCAAAATTGCAATCATTAGAAATATGCGAAGTCTTTATTTTTCATTAAATTTGGTGGGATTTTTATCTTTGGATTGTTCTCATTTTAAGCTTTCAGTGATATGGCAGTATATTTTGCATTGCTCTTTGGTTTGCAAGCTATAATGGGTCAAAGGGGCCAAATTGCAATACTTCAAAATATGTGAAATCTTTATTTTTCATTGGATTTCAACCTGAGTTTTTTCTTTGGATTTTTCTTGATGGTAGTCAACAGAATTTCTTAGCTCTTACAATATCCTAGTAAATAAAGGGATTAAAAGAGCTAATTTTTATTTTCACTAGTTTGTGTCCAGTTAATTTCTGTGACAAGGTCATTATTGTGTCCACCAAATTACTGTGTCCACATTAATTTTAGTTTATACTTGTCGAAATTTCAGTGGCCAACATTCTGCAGTTGTATCATGCTGTGCTGGGCGTAGCCCTTTATTTTTCTTTAAATTCCTCTTGTCATGCTTGTTGTAAGGTTTTGGTAGTAAGTCGATCAGATTTTGCATAGCTCATATATACTGTTGCCAAGCTTAACGGGGCAAAGGGGCCAAAATTGCAATTTTTTCGAGATACAAATGTATGTTTGATTTTTATTGGATTTTAATAGGTGTTAGTTTTATTGGATTCATCTCAATGTGAGGTTTAAGTAGTTTTTGACTGATTTCATGTACCTCTTACCATTTCCAAGCAATAAGGGCTTAAACAGGACAAAAAATGCTACTTTTTATCTTCTCCAGTATGCCCAGTTTGTGTCCAGCTCCGTATTGTGTTCATCTAACTCTTTACTAAGCCCACATTCACTCTAAATAACTCTTGTCAAATTTCAGCGGTCAACATATTTCAATTGTATCATGCTGTGCTTGACATCGATGTAGCCCTTTAGTTACAGATTTCACTGAGACAAAAAACTCATTTGTAAATTTTATTTCTTAGTGTGCAAAGCTTTCAAAACTAAATGCCAAACAAGCTTGCAGGATACATGTATGTTTTTCAGCTGATCTAGTTGTGTACCTGATAATTTAACTTATTAAAAGAAAGGTTCACTTAGGCTAAAATATCTAATTTTTGTCTCGCCCGCGATGAAATTCGTGGAAAGCCAGACAAAGGCGCGCAAAGTATGACGGCGGCGGCGACGGCGTTAACTTTTACTATATACTGGATATTTTGAAAACCCTTTGATGTAGGAACATCATATTTGGTCCAGTGGTAGTACTAATCAAGTGCTACATGACGGACATAAAATCATGTGACCTTGACCTCTATTGCACGGTCCAGTGACCACGTCAAGTTTCTCTGATTAGATCCATATCTCAATAACTGTAAGTGGTAGGTCAATGATATTTGGTATATAGGTTGGTCTTGAGTAGTACGTGTCAGTCTGGCATATGACTTTTGTCCTTGACCTCAATTTCACGATCCAGTGACCTTGACCTCAATTTCAAGGTCTAGTGACCACGTTAAGTTTCTCTGATTAAGTCCATTTCTCATTAACTATACCTGGTAGGTCAATAATATTTGATATGTAGGTTGGTCATGAGTAGTACAAGTCAGTCTGGCATATGACTTTTGTCCTTGACCTCAATTTCGCGGTCTAGTGACCATGTTAAGTTTCTCTGATTAGATCCATATCTCAATAACTGTAAGTGTAAGGTCAATAATATTTGGTATATAGGTTGGTCTTGAGAAGGGCATGTCAGTCTGGCATATGACTTTTGTCCTTGACCTCAATTTCATGGTCTAGTGACCACGTTAAGTTTCTCAGATTAAGTCCATATCTCAATAACTGTAAGTGGTAGGTCAATAATATTTGGTATGTAGGTTGGTCTTAAGTAGTACATGTCAGTCTGGCATATAGCTTTTGTCTGTGACCTCAATTTCACGGTCCAATGAACATTTTAATTTTTTGTGTTTAGTTTAGTTTCTCAGTAACTAAGTGATAGGTCAATGATATTTGGTATATAGGTTGGTCCTAGGTAGTACATGACAGTAAGCTATATGGCTTTTGTCTGTGACCTCATTTTCATGGTTCAGCGAGCATGTTGAGTTTTCAAGTATCTATTAATATATGGTCAATAATATTTGGTATGTGGGTTTGTCTTAGATGGAACATGACATCCTGCTATTTGGCTTTAGCCCTTGACCTCATTTTCACGGTCTAGTGAACATGTTTGGTTCTCCAGTATCTATATCAGTGGTAGGTCACTGATATTTTGCATTTTGGTTTTTGGTTATATATAACAGTTTGCTTTATTGCTTTTGTCAGCCAACATGTTAAGTTTTCTGAATTAGTCAGTTAGAGTTTTCACATCTGTTTTGCGACCAAGTAGGGACGGGCGAGACATCAATTTGGGTCCACACTTGTTAATCTGGTTTGTTAATCTGCAATTCCTACAAACAGATTCCAACCAATTTTTCAGAGATACCCATTTAAGAGGTACAAATGAAACTGGCTAATTCTAGATTCCAAATAAACATTTGGGATACCTGTTCCAAGCAAACATTTGGGATACATGTACAATTTTCTACAAATATTTTATTTTCTGTATTACCATTTACATTGTAGTTGTGCTCCGGTTTGGGATTTTCATTTCACATGTTACAGTTTTACTGAGCAAAAAATTGCTCTTCTGTTGTGCATGTTCAAGCAACACAAGTATTCCATGGAATTCCCATCATTTTTAGAAATTGTGTATGGTTACAAAAAAATAATAGCCCATACACATAGACTGATAGAGTTTGTAGTTTGTTGAAGACACTTGTTTAATAGGCATTTATTTTATGAGGTAATATGATGGGCTTCACAGCTCTCTGAGAGCCTGGAGCCCAAGTGTTGCAGCCCAGAGCCCAAGTGTTGCAGCCCAGAGCCCAA
>MJUU01025936.1:240325-252941 GCA_002080025.1 Modiolus philippinarum | reverse complement strand
ACTTCCTTATGATGAGAGCTCTCTAGTGGTACCATATTTGTAGACATTTTGACCTTGACCTTGCCTTAAGGGCAATTTTTGAAAAACGTTAACCTTGCCTCTAGAAGGTAGGCTTTTAGGGTTAGGGTGTTTATATTTGGTATGTAACTTCCTTATGATGGGAGCTCTCTAGTGGTACCATATTTGTAGACATTTTGACCTTCACCTTTCCCTGGGGACAATTTTTTTAAAAACTTTACCTTGCTTCTAGAAGGTAGGCTTTTAGTGGAATGGTGTTCATATTTGATATGTAACTTCCTTATGATGAGAGCTTTCTTCCGGTACCATATTTGAAGACATTTTGACCTTGACCTTGCCCTGAGGGCAATTTTAAAACTTTAATTTTGCTTCTTGAATTAAGTTTGTTAGTGGTAGGGTGTTCATATTTGTTATGTGACGTTCTTTTGATGAGAGCTTTCTGATGGTACCGTAGTTGTAGACATTTTGACCTTGACATTGCCCTTAGGGCAATTTTTAAAAAAAACTTTAACTTGCTACTAGAATTAAGTTGTTTAATGATAGCTAGGGTGTTTATATTTGATATGTGACTTTCTTGTGAAGAGAGCTTTCTATTACTTTCAAATTTATTGTGCATTGAGGTTACTGGAATCCCCGGCGAGCTATGTTGTCCTCTGACAACTCTTGTATAACTACAATATCTGTTTTTATTTATATACTTTTGATAAATTCGACCCCCTTTTTTAACGCACGCTTTCACATAATTTATGTATACTCTAAAAGAATGCAGCTTTAATTAAAGATTTATTCTAATATAATTTTCACTTCTAAAAATATCTTATCCTACTTTTTAAGATCGATTCAAGCGTTTACACTGGCAGAAAGATTGGTTCAAATCTTTTCAAATCTTTTCAAGTCTAGGTCTTTAAGTCCGCTTATTTTTGAATTGATTCAAATAAAGATCGATCTTTCCCGTTTACACTAGCATAAAGATCGATCTTTTTTGCATCGATTCTAAAAAGAGCGTTTTTTTCATCTAGTGTAAACGGGGTCTTAGTGTCCAGTCACTTTTACATATATATGTGCCTTCTTTTCCTTTTGAGAGTTTCACTACATATTGACTGTATGATTCAGATTGTTTACATCATGGTACTATATATTTACAGTGTACATTTTAAATATTAGCAGCTGTTTTTTGTTTTAAAAATAGTTTATATCTGTACACATTAAGAGGGTCTTGATAAGTAAGATAAAAGAGTTATAAGGGTGATAAAAAAAGATACTGTTTGACTTACTGTTAGTGAAGGTAGTGAAACAAGAAACATGTTTTTATTTCAGAAATTTGACAGAGGATGAGCTTAAAGAAAAGTATAAATTTGATAATAGTTATGACCGAGCATGCATTATGGATGCAATTAGACATGCCAAGAGAGAAGAAGGTGATGAAACAGATGTAAGTTACTTCTTTGTTATTAAATTTAACAACCACACACGTGCAACCACAGTCACTTGTTTCTGTCTGCATGGTTCACAAGTCCACATCAGGACTGGTATGGACTCATAAACCTGGTGGATAGGAACAAGTGCCTATTGCACATATTGTTATAACCAGGTTTCTTGAGTTTCTTTACCCATAATTTAATCCTTGTTTAAAAATAAATGGAAATCAGAAATTGATATAAGGATTTGTATCATATTATAAACAGAAAAGAAAGAACTGCTGCAATATGCAGTTATTGCAGGAAAGTCTTTTGGATTGCACAGATGATTGTGTTTCTCTATTAATAGTACTAAGTCATAGAAGCTTGTATCAGCATCATTCAAGAAGATGGTTCATCCATATTAATGAAAGGGGTGATATTTATGTGATCTATAAATTGATCACTTCCAGATAAATTTCTTCACAGTATAAAAAACCGTAAATGTGTCTATGAGTGTAAATGAGGCAAAAAGGCGAAATGTACTTACATCTTTTCACATTAATTATGACATACATTTATTTATTATAAATCAGGTCATATAGTTTCATGCAACTTGTAAAATCAGGTGGTATATATACTGTAATTTAACTAATTTAGGCGATCTTCGCGAACCTAAAGTTATCGTGAAATTTAGTTGTCAGGAATATTTATAATCCTAATAAAAATGCATCAGCCCAAATAAAAACCGTGAAAATTAGTCACCACGAAGCTGACCGGGATGGATAAAACATGAAATAAAATATCCAAGAAAATAAGTTGGCTTTAGCCGCTTACAGTAGTTTACTTGTAATCAAATAAACCTGAAGCCTTAATATCACCTGTTTAAACACATGTACAAAGTCATGTGACACTGCATTTTTTTTAACTTCCTGTACAAAAAATCCACTCTTAAGTCTTGAAATCTGCATAAGAGAGTGAAATGAATTAACCAGTTTTCAGATCTATTATTGACAATAACTTTTTCCTTAACACATTCTCTTAAAATTTTCCTCATTGGAATTAACTACATTCATTCTTCTGGAGGTGATGCTTTTAGATTTTGAAACTACACAGATATCATTTGATTAGATCATATAAGAGTTTCAATATTTCTATGACTATGCATACAGTAAATGGCCTTTATTAGATAACATGTGCAAACAATTGCAAACATTATCCCGGTTTACATGTGTAAGCCTGCTTTTGATTGGATGAAACTCCCTTGATGTCAACTTCGATTTAGAAAACTTCAAGGGTATATATACAAAATTTAGGTTGTTGTGGAAATCTACCATGTTAAAGCACAAAGACAACATGATGGAATTGAAATAAAGGATTTAATTTTATTGCCCAGTGTTCATGTCCCTAGGACTGTTCACCAGATTATAAATGTAATTCAGGTGACAAATGGTGTATATATCGTGATATACCTTGGATGTTTATTATCCCCTCGCCCAACAGAGTTGGGGAGGTGATATAGCATCTCATCCGTCCATCCGTCCGTCTGAGTGTCAGTTTGTTCGTCCCACCTCAGGTTAAAGTTTGCGTTAAGGTTCTTATCTTAGAAACTACATGACTTTTTGTGGCATATCAATCATCTGTGGTCAGTGGATGTGTCTTGGAGAGTGATGCTGCTTCAGATGATAATTGGGTCACTCTGACCTACATTTTATGCTTCAGTGACTATGGTTAAAGTATGGGTTAAGGTTTATATCTGAGGAACTACGTCTGGCACATCGATCATCTTTGGTCAGTGGATGTGTCTTGGAGAGTGATACTGCTTCAGATTAAAATTTGGTCACTCTGACCTACATTTTTTTATGCTTCAATGACTGTGGTTAAAGTTTGTGTTAAGGTTCATATCTGAGATACTACATGTGGCACATCAATCATCTTTGGTCAGTGGATGTGTCCTGGAGAGTGATGCTGATGCAGATGATAATTGGATCACTCTGACCTACATTTTATGCTTCAATGACTCTGCCTTGCATTAAGTGTTATGTCTGAGACAGTACATAAGTCACCTCAATTATCTTGCATCTTGGATAGTGAGGCAGCTTCAGATGATAATTGGGTCACTTTGACCTACATTTTACTCTTGACTGACTTTAGTTAAAGTTTCCATTAATGTTTATATCAGAGATACTACATGTTACACATCAATGAACTCAATATTCAGTGGATGTACCTTAGACATTTATACATATTTAGATTATATTAGGGTTATCATTTTGACAGTGGGTGAGGGGATTAGCTGTCATTTGCGACTGCTCCCACTTCTAGTTATATTTTCTTTGGCTTGGCCTCAGTATATATATAACTAAACACTCAAAGCATATACCCCATCTGAAACCTGAATAACTAGATGCACATGTTCATTTGTGTATACTAATAACTTCAAAGTACAGAAAAGGGCAATACATCAGCAAGGTACATTTTGTACATATATTGGTGTGATGCATGAACATAGCAGACTGCTTATTCATTTACTTTATAGTAGTTATACCTATATATATTTAATATTATTAGATCAGTTTTCCATACTATGGATTTTTTTAAATGAGTTTTGCCTCTAAATCCTTACCTTATATCAATTTTATAGGCTTATAATTATGAGATGTGTAATCAATTTTAAATATATTTTGTACATTATCGGTAAATGACAGTTATGCCCTCATTTATTGACATTTTAAACATTGATGCTGTCTCAAGACAGTGTGATGGTGTAGAAATTCAAATTATTATTTTCTCTTGATGTTAGATTACACCCAAAGCCTGTTGATGTGTTGTCACATGTTAGAAAGTTGTGCTAAAGATGAGAAAAGTTAATTACATGTATCTAAAGGTGTAAACTAAAGTGTAAATACAATGTGCATGTACATTTGTATATGATGCCAGGAACTTCTTAGTAGAAATAGAATACAAAACAAGCATTGATAAGGAATACTTTCAGAATATATATAGCTAATAGTTTAACACCATAATATACAATAGGGAGCTCTTTTATTTTATCAAAGATCAAAACGTGAGGAAACTGTGTATTCTTATGTGAAACTTACAGTGGTAAGTCGTTTATTGCTGCACTGATATTGACGTCATACCAGTATTATCTCTTAACTTTGAAGCACTTCATCATACTTCATGTACAGAAGAGTTGTTTAATTGTCAAAAGTCACTTAATGTACAGAGGAGATGTTTAATTGTTAAAAAGTAAATTGGGAACCATGATGAAAAATCAATGTCAATTACTTCATCTCTAATTGATTTAAATTGATGTGATTGGATGACATGTATTGAAAAGTATCTTCATCACCTGTTGCTTGCGTAATAAGACATTTTACAGTTGGAATACTAATCTGCAACTTGCAATGATCTTATAACAGCATGGAAGATTGAACGTTGAACTTCTAAACAAAATATTTGTTGTACCGTGATATATTGAGATGAAGTTTCAATTCTTGCATCTCAAATGCAAAGTCGCATTTGAAATACTTCATTATGACTTGGTTACATAACATTATAGGACAAGATTGAGATCCTGTCGATTTATGCCTCGAATGTATATACACGTGTACATGTAAATTATGTAAATTTCAGTAATTGAACATGATAGATCAAATATATGACTACACAGTGTTAAATATCACTGAAATATGGACCAAGGAAAAGACTTTAAAGTTAATGTTTGGCGAAAAATGTGGACCTCACGAGCATATTAGTGAAATAAATCCTCCTATCAATTAGCTATTGTACTGGAATGTGTTAATTGTATATCTGACATTTGATGCATGTTCTGTTAGCACTTGCATGGAAAGGTATTTCACCTGTATGATACTAATTACTTACTGAAGATGGAATTAGTTAGACTTTATTGAGATGGTCATGTATAATTTACCTACAATTGTGTCGGTTATCGGGTAATGTGATATCGTTATATATTTTCCTGCTGCCAATAATAATGTATCTTGGTATTTTATGATTTTGTTAGTAAAATTCAGTAATTGAATTATATTGCTTGCTAATTGCAATACACATCTTACATATATTATGGAAATATGCATCATATCTAAGAACAATGGTGAAAAATTGGACATGTTCCTGAAAGCTAATATGATTATATGTTCAGCAAAGATGAAGTGCTTTGACATTTCTCATAAGATTATAGTCTGGAGTGAAGCACTTGAATGAAATTTCATCGAAATTGAAAGTGATGATAAAATATTCCTGTTGCATCTGAAGGGATAATTCACTTTACAGACTTCCAATCAGAGGCTGGGAAGTAAAAAGTTAAGTGGATCTGAATAAAGGAGCATCAAATGGAATTCTTAATAACATTTTGACTTGACTTTTTTACTTTTCCGATGTTACCAGTCACGTCTACAAAACATGTGCAGTTGTCATCAAATTTTTGTAACATTGAATTAAGAGTTGGAAATCAAGATGACAATACAATCAACTGTTTGACAAATATATATAGAGAAACAAAAGACGATTTCTGTGTCCGTAATGAGATCGGCAGGGATTCTAATTCAGACACTGATTGTCAACAACGAAATCAAGCCGTGAAAGATGATCACTTGTTATTCAATGACGATTTGTCTGATATAAAAAGTGTTATATCTTCAGATGGCCAATCTAATACAAATAGAACTAATGTTTGGAATAATGGTAACAGTGACCACGGAGTTGGAAGGAAAAAACATTTATCAGAAAATGATTTGTCCATTCAGCAAAATGTGTCTGGAAAGGATAACACAAGAATAAAAATGTCTACAGGAATTATAGAGTTACAACAGGATGACAAAAGGATGGATTCTGGTATTCCAAATCGGGTTTTGTCAACAGCAGAAGAGAGTGAACAGGTGGTTTTACATGATTTACAGCATTTCTCTGGAGAAACAACGGGCATGGCAAATGATCCAAATGGAGTAGGAAAATCTTTAACAAGTGATCATAAAAAAATGAAAATTGATGACACCTTTTCAGAAAATGGTGATTTATTATCAAGTGAGTCTGAGGATAAAACAACAAGTCATATAAAATCCACCCATAATAGACCATCGACTTCCATTAACAGACAAAATAATAATTATGGTAATGTGGTAAAACGATTTCCTTCTCTAGAAAGATCACTTTCTGAAGACATTCCAGTAATTGTTAGAAGGCGAGGATGTACTTTACGAGTTCGTATAGCCTCAATCACAGAAGCAGATCTAGAAAGACTGAGAGAAGTAAGCTATACAATGTACATATGACATCAAGTTTTTAAATGTTCAAGGTGTAATACTTAGTTCATTCAGCTATATACCTGTACTGGTTTATGTAGTCTTTGAATTAGTACATATGTTATAACATAGCCTTAGTTTTATCTAGTATAATATGGTCATAATTTTTGTTTGGCTAGGATCCTCAAGGTGAAGGATCAGTTTATCTGTATATCTATAGTACAGTTACCTCAAGGTTAACCCTCACAATCGTGGTGACGTAAAGACTATCTAAACATCTAATTACCTTGATTAAATCAGTTTTGATAACCTGTCTTGTCTGGCAGCATATATAATAAAATTGTTAGATAAATAAAAATCATGGATATCAACTATTTTAGATATGTGAATTCAAAGCATACCAATATTTTATACATTATAATTGAATTTGTAGATTGTCCAATTTACTTGGCATGCTTGGTTTGCATTTGCACGCAGATACAAGAGGAGGGGGGTTAGTTCTTGCTCTTGGAGCTCTGCTTTTTCTGATAAACATTTAAAATCAGAATTTAGGCACCCCCTACCCCCTCCCAAAAAAAGGAAACAAATTGCCTTAACACCCCCCCTCCCCCCGTGTTGGTTTGAGTACTTTCATTGTACTGCCAAATGCAGATGCCCTTTCGATATCATATACTAGTACTAGTATTTTTGTTTCAGAATATTGCCAGACATTTTCAATTTAAATGTCATCAATCTTTAACTTGGTAAAAAAAATCAAGATGAAACCATTATTAATGATATTCTGATGTAAACAAATCCCTTACGGGTGTCTTTACCAAAATGTAATAATTCTTGGATAATGGATTGTCAGAACTTTTTGATTGTGGTATATATAAGAATCATCAGGGAATGGAATTGTTAGATTATAAGGGGATTTATAAACTTCTGTAATCTATTTTCTGTCACATTCCATGTTGTTTTTATGTCATCAATCTTACTAGACTTGAGGGTGTATTGTGAATACTCCGATAATGACTATATAAAGTACATCAGTGTTTATTGTAGATATGGGGCAGCTCTAACATTCACATACATTGTAATGTTGGACATGTTGTACGCACCCATATGAATAAGTCATTAATAATTAAAAAGCCAGTTGTTGAAACGGGTTACCAGTAGAACTTAGTAGATTTTAATACATGTAGAACCTAATTTAGTGGCAGAGTTTGCAATTAACAATGAAGGGTATATGGAGTAAATACAAATGAGACAAAGTATCTACAAATACTTTGTCATACTAGGCATGGAACAACTCTGTTATTGTTGTTTTTCATATTGAAATCACCATGGGTCCTTCTATTATAAACTTTACTAATACCTCATAGCATTACTTTAAGATGGCCCTTAGCACTGTTTTGAGCGGAATTCATCGCTAATTTTCAAGCAATGCTACATCCGTGCCTTTTCACCCTTTGATCCATGGATTCCGGATCATCAACAAACATAAACTTAACTGGCAAAGTGTTCTTACAATTGCTGTCATCCATTGCCCAACAAAAAGACTGAAAGAAGATAATCACAACAATTAAACAACCACAGGGCACTCATAGAGCCAATAGTAAGAAAACTTGTCATAATAAAATTATGAGATGTGGGCGTAATAAACAGGTGGTCAGAATAACAATTTTAAATTACAAAAACAATTTAAAAGCCAAAATGTGAAAGTATGATCGCGCATCCATATGAGAAATTCTCTCAAGAACAAGTTCACCATATATATAACTGAAATGTATAAAGACAATTTCTTATTATTCTGCATCAAACCATGGTCCTCATTATTTAAATCTGTTGATCCAAATTGCTTTAATTGGATAAACTGTGTTTGGCAGATGATCATGATACCGTGTAAGTGGTTATTTTCGTGGGATGAAAATTTTGCGATTTCTCCCAAAATTGCCGGATTTTATTTTCGCAGGTCTCAAATTTTCGCGATTGCTTATCATTTACAGTTTAAAGTCTCATATAAATTATATTTCATGGTATGCAATTTTATGCAAACTTCCAAATGGTCGCGAATAAAGCGAAAATTAAGTCCTTGCGAAAATAACCACTTATATGGTATGCCTTATGAAATTGTCGATCAAAGTGTGCCAAGTGTACTGGAACTTTAAAAATTTGCCATCAGCACTGACATAGATAAATGTTTTACATTTGTCACCAATAGCTAAAAAAATAGCTTTATCATACAGAAAATTATATACCGCTTACTTAGTAAGGAAGTCAATGCAAGAACCCATAAAGAAAATATAATGTATTTCAATCATGTTCAAAGATTAATGTGAATACAAGAACAGGAAACACTTACAATGCCATGGCTGAAAATTACAATCACATGTCATAATCTACCAGGGAACTGCACAAGAAAAACAATAAAAAGACAAAAGTAGATGATAAGAACTCAGGAACCGGCACTAGCAACAGCTAGCGGTAGGGTTCAACTGGTTTATAGGTACCCAAACATCCCCTTTCTCTATATATCCAAGAAACATATTATTGAAATTTTGAATAGACATTATGTACTTTACTGACACTGCATGGAATATAGTTTATTGTAACCAGCTTCTTACTGGTTTCCTGACAATATCTACTAGTATATTGATAATGTTACATTCTATCCTACTTATTACCTATATTAACGAACAATAACTACAATTGATCGGTAAGTGAAAATTGAATTCACAAAGATTCCATACCAAATAACATATAGGTTAGTAAGACAAACATTGTATTACACTAACACATTTATATCCATGTAATTAGTGCTTATCTAAAATACTGTTGATTTTGACTTTTTGTTATTCAGATTTATTAGTTCCAGCAGACCCACTGAAAAATTTACATTATCATTCTAGACAAATGAAAAGATATGGAGTAGATGTACTAGCACATAAGAACAAAACCTATACAATGCATGAGGTAGAAAAAAACAATGCATAAAAGTTTTTGCTTAGCTTCAAAGAAATTTAACTTGCCAGCTACTGGTTTTGTGAAGCTTGCAAGTCACCTTCAACATTTATTTCTTGAGGATAGCAATTTTCAGTAAACTTTGGGTACAGTGAAAAAGACTCCTATTGAATTTGGAGAAAGTAAGTTGAATGTCAATGTCTTTTCACAATGATACATGTAAATCAAAAACATTTCATTGTTAGATATATTTGTTTTATTAAGAAAGGAAGAAAGTACTGCAAACTAACTTATTTTCATGGCTACTTTATTTCGCATTTTGTCTCCTCTGGTGAAGTTCGCGGAGACTATTTTTTGCGATTTTGTATTTCTGTCACTGCATTTATATAAGGATATGAACTATTCTAGACAATTTATTTTCACCATATTTTCGTGCACTCGAAAATCACAAAAATTAATCACTTGCAAAAATAAGTTGGTTTACACTATTGTTAGGTCAAAGCCTTAAAGGTCAAGGTCATAGTTAGCATAAATAGATAGAGATAAAAATTGCCTCCCCCTCCATGATATCTTATTTAAATCATTGTTGAGTACTAGTGATTAATTTCTGAGAAAGTAGATCAAAAGTTAAAGTTTTTATACTAATATGTATATAACACTGGTCACTAGGAAAGGAATTGTGATGATCTGTATTGTTTTTTTGGAAAAGTAGGTCAAAGGTCAAGGTCACAGTAATGAAAATAAATTAAAAAAAAAATTGAAAAATACTGTTTCCAGATATATCTAAAAAGTTTACATCCAAATGAATTGAGACTTGAGTGTTTTGTGTGGTACATAGAGCATAGAGCATCAAAATTACTGGCCCACATATACATATGTTAGGGCAACATGAGCATATACGTACATGTACCAGTACATGTAAAAAGGAAAAGAAATGATTGATTAGATATTAGATAACAATGCATTCAACATACATTTATGTAGTGGCTGATGAAATAGTGTGGACATATTTTACTAGAAATTGACTGAAATTGAAATCAGATCAAAGGTTAAGGTCACTTAAAAAACTTTGGGAATCAAAAACTTCAAGAATTTCATTAACACTAAATCATGTCGGTGAATGCATTTATGTCGTGAGGATGAACATGAAATATATTTTTCATTGTAAAATCAAATGTATAAGCTTTGAAATCATATTGTTTAATTTAAGAGGATAGTAGAAAAACACAGTTTTCAGATAAGTCAGGTTTAACTGTAAACTCCTTTAAGTTTTTATCCTAATGCGAAGTTGAAAACAATTTTCCATTGTTTTTTCATCCTGCCTTGTTTTAAGCCAATGACGTATCTAATGCAAATTCAATCGATTAAAGGAAATGCATCAGTAGTGAGTTTATAACCAGTGGCTTAATCCAGGATATACATTAGAATTCAAATTGATGAATTGAACGTGTATTGAATTGATCACAATTTTTACCTTGATATTAATGTTTTGACTTGGGTAAACACATGTTTGACATGAGAAATTAAAAGACTGATCCCCAGATGAATTGAAGTCAGTTGTTGAGCCATTGATTTGATTTTGATTTTCCAAGTAGAAATACCAGTCTGTGTGTGATTTGTATTGGTATAGCTATTGATAAATAGTCATAGTACAATAATACTACAGAAATCAATACCATGTCATACAGAAGTAAAATGTTTTCCTTACAAGAAAAATATATTTATTGAAATTGGATTACATAGGATTCATTGATAAACAAATCATCTGTTGAGCTCAATGTGTACCACTGTAGAATTATGCTTTGAATTACTGTAGTAATTGGTTTGAAAATAAAACCATCATATTAATGGGGATAGGATATATTGCTGAAGTAACTAGAAAATTGTCCTCTATACCCTTAAACTTGTCCAGGTCTGATAAAAGATGTCCCTGCTATTCACATTGTTTAGCATGGAGTTTGTTTCCCTCTATCAAAATATTTGGTCAATTTAGACCTAGTGATAAATAATGGTCTTTGAAGCCAAGGTTTGTTGTAAGGGTTGTCTGTTGGGTTCATAGTTTCAACATTCAGATCTATTGTCAATGCAGTAAAAACTTCCAATTTGAGACTTATAAACGTCATTAATTTTGTGTGTTTGTATTCAAAATATTTTCATTAGACTTTTGCATTTTTTTTTGTGTCTCCTGCACACTTAGTGTTGGATGACATATAGGGATTACTTTAGTCTTCATGCGTTGTCTTTGTTGTTATTGTTGTCCATCCCAATTTTTTGTAACACTTTTCTCAGCAACTACAAATCACAGCAACTGTGAATTTTGTACTTTACTTCAGAATGGGGTTGCATATTGCTTTTATAGAAATCAGGTCTGTTGTGCATGTACTTCCCGTTTACCCGCTTTGAATATTTGTGTTTCCGACAAGGGCAGTGCAGATGACACACATCTTCCATGGAAGACTCACAATTTATTTCTGACTTTTTACGTCGTTTATATTCAATGTTTTCAATGGTCTTTTTGCATTTTTTATTCACTGCCTAACTGAACCTGGATGTTGAAACTAGGAAATCATGTCTTAAAACCTTGGCTTCCTAAAATAGTATTAAAACGACCTAATAAGGCTTATGTTACAGGAGTGGACTATGGTGTTCAGTCATATTTTTTTTTACTTACTTTCAGTAACCTATATATATTTTGAACCTTGTGGGTCATTTTAAATTAAAAAAAGTATTTATAACGACTATGTTATTTCACTTTGAATTTTACTTTTGTTGCTCCAAAAATTTTTAAGGTATTGAAATCACTAATGTATAAAAAATACCTTACAAGGTTGTAAAAGTGTGAATTTCGTACCTGTTCAACCAGAAATTTTACTGTACACATATTTAAATTTTAAATTAGGATTATATATTTTATTTATTGCATAATCTTGTTGTAAGTGAAATATGACATATACACATACACATTGAATATCCATTATATATATATATATA
>MJUU01025936.1:211464-223499 GCA_002080025.1 Modiolus philippinarum | reverse complement strand
GGGAGATAATTTGACTTTGACTTTTTGTTGATTCCCTATGTATGGGTTACCTCGTAAGCGCAACTCCTCATGAACCACTTGAAGGATTTTGATGAAACTTTACACAAAGGAAGGACACTATATGGAGATGTGCATGAAGGAATATATATATTGTCCGAAACCAGGAAGGGGAGATAATTTGACTTTGACTTTTTGTTGATTCCCTATGTATGGGTTACCTCGTAAGTGCAACTCTCTTGAACCACTGGAAGGATTTTGATGAAACTTTAGACAAAGGAGGGTCACTACAAAGGAAGGACACTATATGGAGATGTGCATGAAGGAATATATATATTGTCCGAAACCAGGAAAGGGAGATAATTTGACTTTGACTTTTTGTTGATTCCCTATGAATGGGTTACCTCGTAAGTGCAACTCTCTTGAACCACTTGAAGGATTTTGATGAAACTTTAGACAAAGGAGGGACACTTTATGGAGATATGCATGAAGGAATATAATTATTGTCTGAAACCAGGAAGGGTAGATACTTTGACTTTGACTTTTTGTTGATTCCCTATGCATGGGTTACCTCGTAAGCGCAACTCCTCTTGAACCACTTGAAGGATTTTGATGAAACTTTATACAAAGGAAGAATACTATATGGAGGTATGCATGAAGGAAAATAATTATATATCTGGAACCAGGAAGGGGAGATAATTTGACTTGGACTTTCATTGATTCCTTCTGCAATGATTTTTTTGTACATTTACCAAAGAAATAATTCAAAGCAAACTGTGGGAGAAAAACACCCTTTTTCATTGTAATTCTCTTGAAAAGTTGTTTTCAAAGTGTTGTAATGAAATTCCTCTAATGCTTTTTCGTATTAAATGTCAAAGAGGGGAAATAAGGGTGAATTTTATATTTGTCTGATTTGACAGGGTATTTTCATTGGAACCTTTGTGAAATGTTCTTTCTTGAAGATTATATTATTTTGTTCATACTTATACTGTGTCAAGACCCACTTAGATTTGCACTTACAATATCGATATAGGGTTCAATGAGTGGGGGGTATGTTGGGCCGCCATTCGGTGACAGCTCTTGTTATCCCCTTGCCCAATGAAGTTGGGAAGGGGATATAGCATTTGACCTGTTCGTCCGTTTGTCCGTCCGTTCCAACTTAAGACCATATATCTTTTGAATCACATTTTAGATGGACAATGTTTTGTCCATGGATGCAATTTGAGGAGAACTTGAGGTTGATATATAGAATAGGTGGATTTGACCTACATTTCATGCATGAGTGACTCAGGTTCAAGTTTTTGTAAGAGTCCAGATCTGGGATACTACAACTTGTAGAGGAATAATATTTTGTATGTAGATGGGTCTTGTAAAGTAAGGAAGCTCCAGATAAAATTTAGGTCACTTTGACCTACATTTTATGCATGAGTGACTCAGGTTAAAGTTTTTGTAAGAGTCCAGATCTGGGATATTACAACTTGAAGAGGAATAATATTTTATATGTAGATGCATCTTATAAAGTTAGGAAGATCCAGATAAACATAAGGTCACTTTGACCTACATTTCATACATGAGTGACTTAGGTTAAAGTTTTTGTAAGAGTCCAGATCTGGGATACTACAACTTGTAGAGGAATAATATTTTGTATGTAGAGGTGTCTTGTAAAGTTAGGAAGCTCCAGATGAAAATTGAGTCACTTTGACCTACATTTCATGCATGAGTGACTTAGGTTAAAGTTTGTGCTACAGCTTGGATTTTAGATACTACAACTTGTAGAAGAGTAGATGCATCTTGTAAAGTTACAAAGCTCCAGATAAAGATTAGATCACTCTGACCTACATTTCATGCATGAGTGACTTAGGATAAAGTTTGTGTTACAGTCTGGATTTTAGATACTACAACTTGGTATGAGGCTCCTGATTGAAATAAGGTCACAACATTTCTTGCATGACTGGCTCAGATTTAAGTAACAAACCAGATCTTGAATAGTACAACTTCCTTGAGTGCTTATATTACTAGACAAACATTCAATAAATGGGCGAGGGGATTAGCTGTCGTTTCCGACTGCCCCTTCTCTTGTTTTAATTGTTGTTGATTAACCCTTGTATATTTATTTTACAGAAAGATTACAACATATTATACAGGCAAAGCCCTTTATTTTAATTCTTGTTGATTAACCCTTGTATATTTATTTTACAGAAAGACTACAACATATTATCCAGAAGAGGAAAGTAAGTATAATTTTTAGCTATATATACAGTGGACCCTATTTATATTGCCACCTTTGGGACTAAGGAAAATTTTGGCGCTAAGTGATTGGTGATATATTGAAGGAAAAAAAACGTAGAAACTAATAGTATGTAACTTTTTAAAAAATGGACCTTGAGGGAACTTGAAAATAGTTGGTGATAAGCAAGGAACCACCATAAGAGAGGGGTGGTATAATGAAGGAGCACTGTATATATGTTGTCTACAGCTATAAGTTATAAGGGCTTTTCCAAACATTTAAAATGGAAGTTGGGGGATTGGATGTCTGGTAGGTAGGAAGGGAAGTTTAATGATCCAGTCCTGGGTCATTCTTGGCATATATCTCTTAGATTTATGTAGAATTATAAACAGTTTGTTGGTTGTGGGGTACTTTGGAAGTCCCTTCAAACCCTCCCACATTCATTAGCTCACCTGACCCAAAGGGTCAGTGTGAGCTATTGCAATCACTTGGCGTCCATTGTCCATCCATTGTCCGTTCGTCTGTTAACTTTTCACATTTTCATCACATTGTCTGAAACCACTAAAACAAATTCAACCAAACTTTACAGGAATGATGTATGGAATGTCCTTAACAAAGTTTGCTCATTCTGTTCCGATCCGATAAAAAACATGGCCGCCAGCGCGGAACTTACATTTAACATTAGACCCTAAGGGAAAACATCATTTTAGTCAACTCCTCTGAAACCAATGAAGCAAATTCAACTAAACTTAATAGGAATGATGTATGGAAGGTCCTTAACAAAGATTGCTCATTTCGTTCCGGTTCAACAAAAAACATGGCCACCAGCGTAGAACTTACATTTAACATTGGACCCTATGGGAAAACATCAACTCCTCTAAAACCACTGAAGCAAATTCAACCAAACTTTACAGGAATGACATATGGAAGGTCCTTTACAAAGATTGCTCATTTCACTTGAATCCGACAAAAACATTGCCACCATGCAGAACATCGAAAACCCTGCTGTTCCGCATTTTGTCAAGTGGGCGATACAGGCTCAATCTCTGAGCCTCTAGTTTTAAAGGAATAGCCCTAATTTTGTACAAAGTTTAACTGTACTCATATACAAGAGTGTCCATTATACAGATTAGGACCAGTACATGCAAAATGAGTCATTTCACCCAGACTGGTATGGCTATTACAAAAAATTATTTGTTCTCAGGCCCTCCCTCATCTAGTTGGAGGCTTGAAAAAAGCCCCTCATTTTGCTATTTCAATAAAATAAAAATAAAAAATCACCTCCCTCACTACATTTTTAGTGGTTTTTACAATGTAAAAAGCTGCCTCATCTTTTTTTTGGCAAATAAAAAGATAAAAAAAATCACCTCCCTTCCTCATCAGTTTCAATGAATATTGGCCTGAAAACCAATAAATGAACTTTATATGGCCTAACTCAGAAAACAATGCTGCTGGTACAGAACAGTGCATTATTAAAGCTATGACAAAACATGTTTCAATAAACTCAAACTCTGCAATAATGAATTATTGAAGGTCCTTTTGAAAAGATTTTATTTCTTCAAAGTGTTTCAGCCTCTTGTCTGTTTTCTCATAATAAAAGTGCACATGTATAAATATTCAGGTTAACTTTTATAGCACTCAAGTTTTGGCAGTATATCCTTCCTGTTTGTAACATTATGTTTGGATTATATGTAGTGTCATTTTAATTCATGATATTGCACAAAATGTTCCTAGATCACTATTAAGTCCATGATAAATGTAATGTTTGTTATTTTTCCCAGTAGGATAACGAGTACAGTTGAAGAGAAACCCTTGTTTTGCAACTTCTTGGCATTACTTCATGTTATAGGTATATGGACAAGTTTAGTATGTAAAGTAGTTGGTGAAATTTTGCATGTTGTATGAGAATTAAATAAAATTGCTGTTTACTAATATTTCAGAGTAAGAAAGTCCCTAGTGAATCCCAACACTTCGCCAGTTTTACCTGTTAGATGTCCTTCCCCACAGCCTCATGGTAAGTGAACGGTATTTAATTTATTATTACTAATTACGTAAATGTTGTTCAGAATCTATCTGATTAGAATGTAGAGTAAAAGTATGATATACCTGTGTAATCCAGTTAAAGGTATTGCAATTAAATGACCTTCACAATAGGAGCTATGTTATAATATGTTTTCTTATTTTCTAGGGGGGCATTAATGAAAATACTATTCCTTACCCAAGATCTCTTAATACAAATGCCATCTCCATTGTGATGTAAGGGATGTAAATTAAGAAAAATATGAATGCTATATTTTTGATTTACCTCCCTTTAGCCACTTTACTACAATGCAGCATGTAAATCAATCGTGTAATTGTATGGTTTCCATTTGAGAATAACCAAATTCAGATCTAACTATAAACAACCTATACTTTTAATTGACATAATGGAAAAGGTTCCTTAAAATGTCTTTATACAAATGGATAATAATTATAGTAAAAAATCTCTTGATTTTGATGAAAAGTTGATTGCATTTTAGTAAAGAATCGCTGCCTGTTGATGTAACAATTTGATTACATTTTAGTAAAGAATCTCTGACTATTAATGTAACAATTTGGTTACATTTTAGTAAAGAATCTCTGACTGTTAATGTAAATTAATGTAACAAGTTGGTTGCATTTTTTTTCAGAAATGCTGCCTCTAGATGTAGCAAGTTTTTTTTACATTTTAGTACAGAATCTCTGATTGTTAATGTAACAAGTTGGTTTTATTTAAGTAAAGAATAACTGACTATTGATGTAACGTAACAAGTCAGTTACTTTTTAGTAGAGAATCTCTGACTGTTAATGTAACAAGTTGGTTTTATTTTAGTAAAGAATCTCAGACTGTTGATGTAACAAGTTGGTTGTATTTTAGTAAAGAATCTCTGACTGTTGATGTAACAAGTTGGTTACATGCTGACTGTTGTTGAAACAAGTTGGATACATTTAAGAAAGAATCTCTGACATGTTGATGTAACAAGTTGGTTTTATTTTAGTTAAGAATCTCTGACTCTTGGTGTAAAAAGTAGATTACATTTAATTGAAATGAAGAATCTCTGACTGTAAAGATACAACTTACTAAAAAGTCTAACATCATCTGAAAACTAATTAATTTTAAAAAGCAACATTATTGATTTGCTTCCCTTTGAATATGTTACATGCATTTATATTTCTGTTATAATGCATGTTTCATGGTTTGAGTACCCATATTAAAACCGGTTTAAACCTACTGCTGACTTTTGCTAGGGTCGGTACCAAGTTAAGCTGTCCCGGAGTTCCAATCATGGTTTACATTTGTCCTTTGCATTATATGAGTGTTGCTGTGTAGTTCCCTGGCAGATTATGGCATGTTATTATAATTTTCAGTCATTGTAGCTGTGTCCTGTTGTCCCTTTTATTTCATTCATTTGGTTTCACTGGAAAGTTTTCATAAGAACATCTCTTGACTATAGTATTGTTACCTTTCAAGATCTCTGCAGGAAACTTAGATTTCAGAACAAGTCCTTGGTCATGAATAGAGATCAGATTTGTTACCAAAAAGATGCCATTTTGTATTTTATCAATGTCCTGTTAAAATTCATTGGTATTTTAATGAATGCTGTTCCTTTATACTTCCAATGAAATGTCAAGTTATATATTTATACCATTTCCATTATTCCAGTTTCTTAGGCCTTCAAATGGTAGGGTTACAAATGTATTGATTTTTCACCTTAAACTATTTAGGTATACGTAGCATCAAAGATCTTAAAACATTTCTTTTGACAAATAGATAAAACCTGAAAATATCAAATAAAGAAATTAAACAAAAGATCCTCTTTCAGGACTGTTTTCAGGACTGTTTTCAGTTACATGAAGGATCTGTATGGTCTGTGACAGACTGGGATTACCAACAACTGGGTTTGGGTTGACAAGGTTCAAACAGGGTTTCAGTCTTAGATGTTAGGACTGTCTATTACAGTATTCAGGTTTTTGGTCTAACAAAACTTGAAGTTAATTGGAATATTAAGGGGATTTTCAGGGGTCCTTTAATAAGACTCTTGGATGTGAATTTTGCAGTGCGCATCAGTCATTTCTCAGTTTCACATGGTAGTTATTATATTGACAAATTGTATGTAGTTAGAATAATGATCCATATGTTACAAAGAAAACTTCAAATAGTCTGTTCTGTCATATACTTACTCAGTATGGCAGTCTGTGTGCAACTTGTACAATTTATAATGTACATAACAAAATTAATGCATTGCTGGTGTTTTATCAGCCTATCTGGTTACTCCTTGTTATCCCCTCGCCCAACAAAGTTGGGGAGGGGATATAGCGTTTCACCCGTTCGTCCGTTAGTCCGTTCGTCCGTTTGTCCGTTCGTTCAAACTTAAGACCATATATCTTTTGAATAACAATTCATAGATGGACAATGTTTTGTTCATGGATGCATTAGGTCACTTTGACCTACATTTCATGCATGAATGACTTAGGTTAAAGTTTTTGTAAGAGTCCAGATCGGGATACTACAATTCATAGAGGAATAATATTTTGTATGTAGAGGTGTCTTGTAAAGTTAGGAAGCTCCAGATGAAAATTGAGTCACTTTGACCTAAATTTCATGCATGAGTGACTTAGGTTAAAGTTTGTGTTACAGCTTGGATTTTAGATACTACAAGTCGTAGAAGAATGTACGTAGATGCATCTTGTAAAGTTACAAAGCTCTAGATAAAGAATAGGTCAGTTTGAACTACATTTCGTGTATGAGTGACTTAGGGTAAAGTTTGTGTTACAGTCTAGATTTTAGATAATACAACTTGCAGAAGATTAATCTTTCATCAGTAGATGCATATGCTTTAGGTATGAGGCTCCTGATTGAAATAAGGTCACTAAATTTCTTGCATGACTGGCTCAGACTTTAAGTTACAAGCCAGATCTTGAATGGTACAACTTCCTTGAGTGCTTATAATACTAGACAAACATTCAATAAATGGGCGAGGGGATTAGCTGTCGTTTCTGACTGCCCCTTCTCTTGTTACCTTTTCATTCAGAAATCTCCTACCCTAAAAGTCGATTCAGTACAGTCTATATACCAAGCCGGGATACCAAGGAACCAAGTGTTATAACAAGCACATTGAAAAGTTCATGTTTGATACTGAATTCAATGAAAAAAGTGTCTGAAGATTGTTTTCATATAAAAACACTTGGACATAACTAGCACATAGAAGGGCTTTGAGGTGTACCTTTCTAATATTCAATGAACCAATGAGATGCCTTATCTAGATGAGCAATAAAAGATGAAATTGATAAGAAGACAAATTATGAAGATTTTGAATATGGATCAAATGGTCTTTCAGGAAGTGAATGTGGATTTAATTTATTGTTGTCATTTTAACAAAAGGTCCTTCAGGAAGATGATTATATTGGACCATTACACTTATACCAATATACTGGTACCTGAATATGTACCTAAATACTGAATTAAGTCATAATGCTAATGGTCTGTAAAAAACATATATAACAAAATGGTTGTTTTAAATGAACTGATTTAATGTGTTTTGCTGACGTCTTTGACTGCCATTTTTAAACAGGAGTTTTATAGGATTGCTTTGATGTAATATTTATATTGATTATAGAATACAATTAGACACATTGTAAATAGACTGATGATTTAATTATTTATAATCATATCCAAATCTTTTTTGTAATGCCAGAATTTGATGAAATATTGATCATAGAGAGGAAGTGAAACATACAAAATCTGATAAGCCAACATTAGTGTTACTTTATAGTTTCATGTTTATTCCTAGGTATAAAAATTTTTACTGAAAATAATGCTAGACCGTGATTGCACATTTATTGAGTCAACTGCAGTCTTCGCTAGATTCATTTGAAATTTGGTGGACATTTGGTCTGGCAATCTTTTACGACCAATCATACTGACCTAAAAAATGATCCTGCAAAAAGCTTCAATGTGTTTTATATTATCAGAGAATTATGGAAAATTTTCATGATTGTTTTCTGAGATTCTGTTTGTCAATTCTAATGAATTCCTGTTTTGAATGGTATTTCGTTTGAATAGTAGTCATTGAATTCCTTTTTTGAATGGTATTTTGTTTGAGTAGTAGTCAATTTTATCAATTTGGCGAAAGATTTTTGACGGGTAATACTAGCAATTAGAAAATAAAGTCTCAAATCTACCAGATGATTGTCATTTTGGCAGCCTGACACCTTTGTTTAAGTGAAGATTGTCATTTCGGCGGCCTGAAACCTTAGTATAAATGAAGATTGTCATTTTGGCAGCCTGAAACCTTAGTATAAGTGAAGATTGTCATTTCGGCAGCCTGAAACCTTAGTATAAGTGAAGATTGTCATTTCGGCGGCCTGAAACCTTAGTATAAGTGAAGATTGTCAATTTGGTAGCCTGAAACCTTAGTATAAGTGAAGATTGTCATTTCGGCGGCCTGAAACCTTAGCATATTGGCAGCCTGAAACCTTAGCATAAGTGAAGATTGTCATTTTGGCAGCCTGAAACCTTAGCATAAGTGAAGATTGTCATTTCGACAGCCTGAAACCTTAGCATAAGTGAAGATTGTCATTTCGGCAGCCCGAAACCTTAGTATAAGTGAAGATTGTCATTTCAGCAGCCTGAAACCTTAGTTTAAGTGAAGATTGTCATTTTGGCAGCCTGAAACCTTAGTATAAGTGAAGATTGTCATTTTGGCAGCCTGAAACCTTAGTATAAGTGTTTAAGCTGAAGAGCAATGTTGGACTTTGCGAGCATACCACTTGTTACCCTTTGTTTTTGCAGCATTGAGTTAGGTTAGCACAAGTATATTGCATGTGTTTAAGAAACAATGAAAACTTTTCTTTTGGTAAATATCCTTGATTATTCCATAATCTCCACTTTGATTTTCAAATTAATGCTTCTTAGAAATAAACCATATCCAAGATTCTGTTTGTCCAGCATTCATGATTTGCTGTCAGGGAACATTTTGGGTACTAGTTTAGAAAAGTGGTCAGCCAAATTAAATGCTAGATTATTTTCTGCAACAAAGTTACTGAATAAAGTTTCAGCTCGAATGACCTGTGAAGTGTTTTTATTTTCAACAAAACTATCCATACTCTTTGAAGTTCTCAAAGCTTTCTCTGCTACAATGTGACTTGACCTGGTAGCATGACGTTGAACATCATAAAGTGCACCAGATGCGACAGTGAAATTGATCATGCACAGTTTGCAATACGCCCAATCTTCACCCAAATTGCACTTTGGAAGCCACGTAAATTCTTTCTCCCAAGCCGACTGGTATTTGCAGGTATATTTTTTACGCTTTGTTGGAGTGACTGTGCATGGCCCAGACAATGATCTTTTCCTTCCAGAAGACTTGATTCAAATGATTTAACCAGTTTTAATCACTTAATTACATTAAAAGAACTCACAACTTACCTCGATAAAGCATTTGTTTACATTTCCGGGTTAGGTTATCAGCGCCATCTGGTGAAAAAAAAAATCAGATTGAGCAATCGGAGTTATCTCTCTTTAGTCAAATTCCGATGTTGGGACAACTATTTGTGTCCATCGTTTTTGCGGGTGAAAACGGTCACCCGCAGCGGGTCATGCTGGCCGGCGGGAGAAGGGACAATTTTGTGGGTGTGACCCAGCGATTGCAGGTGAGTTGGCAGGTATGATTCATCTCACACAAATTGGCCAATTCTGACCATAGTATGAACTTGAAGAACACCATTTCATGACAATTTGACATTTTCTATACTGTCACTTGCCGAAATGAGGAACTGATGAATTTAAATACCATAATAGGATATGGTCTATTGTACATTACGATTTATATTTAATTTGGTGAAAAAAAAAACCCAAAAATATTTTGTATTCCTGGATAAATGAAGGAAACAATATCTGTAATGGCTATTATTGATAGGTAGGATGCAAAATTAGCCATCAAAAGTAAATGCCAATTGTACATACACTTGGTAGTCAAATCCTAAAAGAATCAGTACAGTATACTGTTCACAGTTACAGTGAAAATCAGACATTGTTATAGGGTGATGCCAATTTGTAGCCTGCATACAATGGAGTAATATATGGCTGCATTTGTACAGAATTTAGGTCATGCTCTACTTTCATTTGACATGTGCTTGGGTATATGTAAGTTAGCTATTCTCAAGGAATATGTTATCACATGGCTATCATACATTAGAAAATCTACTATAGATATTGATCACACTGTAATGTAATTCACTGAGGGCAATAAGTTAGTCATGACAATTTCCCTGAAAAAAAAAATGTTTTTGGGCAGTGAAATGAGGCTTGTGACCATGTGTTTTCTATTTACATGACATTTAAATTTACTCTACCCATCGTGAATATTTGTTATGAATGCTGTGTAGTGCCAAGTTTTTGTTATGGATAGAACAATTATAAGATGAATTATTATAGTAATTGGCAAACAACAGCACAGTTGATCCATCTTCCATTTGTCGGTAATTTTTTTTCCAATACATTATTGGAATGGTGAAAACATCTAAAAGAAATGAAAACTTCATATACAGATACAAAGGAATCCTCAATGTATAGACCACACCAAGAGTATTTGTTGTCTTTTGACATTTAATGCATTACAAATGTGTAGATTCATCCATTTTTATGCCCCCGGATCTTTAGATTGGGGGCCTATTGTTTTTGTCCTGTCTGTCTGTCTGTCTGTATGTCTGTCTGTCCGCAACTTTAACCTGGCTCGTAACTTTTAATCAAGAAGTGATATGACCTTCATAATTGGTATGTGTATTGATCATGTGAAGCTGAACATCATTTATGCAAATTTCACTAAGGTCAGGTCAAAGGTCAAGGTCACAGAGGTCAAAAGGTCAAAATCTAGATTTTGCTATAGCTCGTTAATTACAACTGCTAGAGGCTTGATATTCCATGTGAATAGATCTAATAAAGCTTAATACAAATCTACCAAAACAATTTGGGTCAGGTCAAATGTCAAGGTCACCGAGTGCAAAATTGAAAACTTTAACAAAAACTTTAACATTGCCTATATCTTTTCAACCAGATGTGATAGGACCTTCATATTTGGCCTGTATATTGGTCATATGAAACTGAACAGCATTATGCAGATTTAGCTTAAGTCAGGTTAAAGGTCAAGGTCACAGGTCAAAAGGTCAAAATCTGGATTTTGCTATAGCTCGTTAATTACAATTGCTAGAGGCTTGATATTCTGTATGTGAATAGATCTAATTAAGCTTAATTTAATACAAATGCACCAAAACAGATTTGGGTCAGGTCAAAGGTCAAGGTCACTGAGTGAAAATTTGAAAACTTGAACATTTCTGATATATTTCCAACCAGATGTGATAGGACCTTCATATTTGGCCTGTATATTGATCATATAAAGCTAAACATCATTATGCAAATTTCATTAAGGTCAGATCAGAGGGCAAGGTCACAGAGATCAGAATTTAGATTTTGCTTGTAGCTCGCAAATTACAATTGCATGAGGCTTGATATTCTATATGTGGATAGATCTAATGGAGCTTAGTACAAATGTCTACTTAACCTTAATTTCTAGTGATTGCAATTTTTATAGGAGTTATTGCCCTTTGAACTTTAGATTTCCACAAAAGGTTTCCTTGACATTTTTATACGACCGCAAAAAAAATTTTGAGGTCATATATTGGTATGATACTGGCAGCGTTGTCGTCGGCGTCCTCATCGTCTGTAGACTCTTCATTTCCGTGCGATAACTTCAGTTCTAGTTGATCAATCCTTATGAAATTTTAACATAATGTT
>MJUU01025936.1:170462-184905 GCA_002080025.1 Modiolus philippinarum | reverse complement strand
CATAAATGTAGGAGGAGTTTGTGCCACATGTGTAAAAATTGACATTTTGGGGCCTCCTGTTTGCACCAAGAGCAATATCAAAAATCTGAAAGCTAATTGCGCATCTACAGACTATTTGCAACAATTCTACAACAAAATTAAATCCCTAAATTCAAAAATGTAGGAGGAGTATGAGTCACAAGAAAAGTGTGATGGACAGACGGACGGACAGACAGACGGAGGGTATAACAATATCCCCAAACTTTCTTCAAAAGTGGGGGATAATAACAAAGACATTTCCTGAGTTGGGCACAGAAAAGAAAAATGAAAGATGAACAACACTGACCCAATAAAAGGATATAACTGAAATCAGAAGGGTTGGGATAAGAATTAGACATGCTTTACTCCATATCCATCTATTTTTGTGATTTCAGTTGGATATTATCCAAGTGATCAAAATGTAAAATTTACAATCAAAGAGAGTTGAAAGAGTTAGGATTTGTAACAATTGTAACCATATTTGGAACAAAAAACTGCTAGCCTGATAGATACAGCTTGATTGATTACTGTTCACGGTAAAAATCTTCAAATTATAGAAACAATTATTAAGGGAATTGGATGTTACTGGTTCAGTTTCATATATAATTGTATTTTAAATGTGTACCAAATAGCAAATATCTTGGTTTGAGATTTTTGATAAAGAAAAATTAGATGTTACTTTCTGTCGATAAACTTGATGTTTCATTGTCCTATTGAAACTAGATAGCCCAGTAGACAACTAAGGGGAAAAAATGAGAATTTACTGAGCAATGATTGGCAGAAATTGGCTAATCTCTCATCACAATTTGATTATTGAATGAATTATTATGCCTTTGAGTGACATTATTAGTTATGGTTGGACACAATGGTACCATATAATATGAGAAATTCCATGACTTTTATCGATTTGTCTAGCTTATGTTGCCTTATATTTGATTGTTTCAAACAAATAATTCATTTGGGATTAGTTTTGACTATCATTTTTACCTGACAATACTCCCATTTGGGGGTTAACACATAGTTAGAAGACTACTGACAAATCTGAACATTCTAGGATAATTTGATAAATTGTACATCATATTACACTTAATAAAGTAGCCTTGTGCTGTTGTAATATCAATCAATTTAATGAATAACTTTTTCTAAAGTATTGACAGTTTGAGTAAAATTCACATCTGAGCAATTTTTAGGCCAACTTTATAGCTCTATAGCAACATATTTTGCAAAAAAAATTTTGTGACTTTCTTTTGTCCCCTTATCAAACAATCAAAATTGTGACTTTCTTTTGTCCACTAATCAAACAATCAAGATCCTTTTAAATGGTCTAACAATACTATTGTATATCAATCTAGTTTTTATCTTTTATATATCTGTGCAATATATGTTGATATGGCTGTACTTGTATAAGCCATAATAGTGTCCTGTGAAAAAGTGTCCTTTCTGTTATATATTTCACTGGAAAATCCAAGAGGACAATATTTCATGATCATCATTCGTTTTATTCCGTCCTCAGACTTTATCATAGGTTACAATTGTAAAGGTGGACAGTATTTTACAGCGAACACTATTTAATGTTACAATTACATGGAGGAGACAGCATTTCAGATAAATTTTGAGTAAATTATAGCCTCTTTATATATTCAGTTTTTGTTCAGATGGTAAAAGGTACTAGCATTTTTAAAAAAATTTTCACACCAGTACTAAATTGCATCAGAAATTCACTTTGCTATTCAACAGATAGTTCCTTACCATTTGAACAGAAAAGAAAACTGGATTACAAAATTGACTCTTATACTGACTCCTATCTTTTTGTACTGAATAGTAATAAAGTGTCTATTGATTTTCAGCTTCAACAAGTATTACATATTGTGTATAGGTAATGTTTTGTACATCTAATTTGATATTGGAAAGTAATTAAAATCGCTGTTGTATATGTTTTAATCCAACATTTGCAATAAAGATATATTTTCTGCCATTATTACAGAAATCTGTAGAGAATATTAGCTGTAAAAGTAATTCATGTTTTATGTGCTGTGAAGCAGTAAATAAGAATTTCTACATTTTGTCCATGGGTTAATTACTAAACATTGATTCACATATAAAGATTCTTTATGTTCTTTTACATAGTGTCTGTAATCCTCGTATTTCACCAGACCTGCTGAAGAAGTTGACACTCAGAGGTTAATATTTTGGTCAGTCTGTCTGTAGAATCCTTTTATGATTATAATTCACGTAATGTGAGGAGTCCCACCTATATTAGGTTTGATGAAGAAGGAGGGTGGGTAAGAGGGGGTTTGGTTCCGGATTCCAGAGGAAATAACTGTCGAATCCCATATTCCCGAGAAAATAAAATTTTCAATTCCCGATTTCTGAAAAATGACAACTCAAATCCTGGATCCTGTTAAGCGTTAATCCCGAAGGCCTGCTGAATAAAATGGCTGATCCCTGCGTCCCCTAAAAGGTCCTTCCGCCCCTCTATAAGGGTATCAGCATTCTTACAGTAACACATTAAGGTAGTTGGGGGTATCTTAAACAGAGCATCTTTTTTGCGCATCTTAACAAAAATTCAAAAATCCAATGAGAATTTTGTCTAAATGATTTTGTATGTCTTTAATAGAATGACTTAAATAAAAATGAAAAATTAGTATCAAGTTTGATAGAAAAATATTACATATTAGCCAAAAATTCAAAAAGTTTTATCAAAGGGAAATAATTCTTTACTGAAATGCCATAGATTCCTTGTATTAAGTGCCTAGGATGCTTAGAAAATTTGAAAAGGGGGGGCACTTATTAAGTAGGACAAAAACCAGGTTCTAAAACGAAGCTCTTGTTACAAAATTTTTCTATCTTTCATAGTACATGATGTAGACAATGAAAAATGCTTCAACTATCAAAATCTTTGACAAACAGAAGAAAAACATAAGGGAGATCAGTTGTTTGTACCGAAAAGAAACGAAAAACATGATAACACGATTACTTACAACCGGAAATATGGATACATATGCATGCGCAACTCACGAAAAACAAAATCAATGACGGAAAACATACGAAGTAAATATGGAAATTACGGTTTCTAGTTGGAATTTTGAGGGGCGCTTCAGGATTTCAAACAAAATTAAGGGTGGGGGCTCTTATAGCGACGGGGGCACTTAATACGAGAAATAAGGTAGGTCAAATTTTCAAAATTTTTTAAAAAGATAAGGTAGTTGATCCCAATCCTTTTTAGCTCACCTCACGAAGTGAGGGGGGCTTATGTGATACCCCTAGCGTCGGCGTCGGCATCGGCGTCCACTACCGGTTAGGAAGAATGGTTACGGTCCATTCCTGCTTACTGACATGCCCCATTTCAACCATATTGGTATGCCTGATGCAATTTGGGATGATGACTGGAATGCATGCTTCGGATGCTGTCTCTGACCTACATTTTACGCATGAGCGACTTGGTTAGGTAGAATGTTTAATGTCCAGTCCTGCTTACTGACATGGCCCACATCAACATAATTGTAATGTATGATGCATTTTGGGATGACAACAACAATGCCTGCTTCGGATGCTGTCTCTGAGATACATTTTACGCATGAGCGACTTTGTTAGGTAGAATGGTTAAAGTCCATTTCCGCTAACTGACATGGCCCACATCGACCATATTGGTATGTGTGATGCATTTTGGGATGACAACAACAATGCATGCTTCGGATGCTGTCTCTGACCTACATTTTACGCATGAGCTACTTGGTTAGATAGATTGGTTAAAGTCTATTCCTGCTTACTGACATTTCCCACATCAACCATATTGGTATGTATGATGCATATTGGGATGACAGCATCAGTGCATGCTTCAGATGCTGTCTCTGACATACATTTTACGCATGACTGAATCTGTTATAAAGAATGATTATAGTCCATTTCTGTTTACTGACATGTGCAACATGTGACAATGCTGCGCAACGAGGTGAGCTTAGCAGGCTGTGGCTGCTTTCTATGTTTNTTTTTAGCTCACCTCACGAAGTGAGGGGGGCTTATGTGATACCCCTAGCGTCGGCGTCAGCATCGGCGTCCACGTCCGGTTAGGAAGAATGGTTAAGGTCCATTCCTGCTTACTGACATGCCCCACATCAACCATATTGGTATGCCTGATGCAATTTGGGATGATGACTGGAATGCATGCTTTGGATGCTGTCTCTGAACTACATTTTACGCATGAGCGGCTTGGTTAGGTAGAATGGTTAATGTCCACTCCTGCTTACTGACATGGCCCACATCAACATAATTGTAATGTATGATGCATTTTGGGATGACAACAACAATGCCTGCTTCAGATGCTGTCTCTGAGATACATTTTACGCATGAGCGACTTGGTTAGGTAGAATGGTTAAAGTCCATTTCCGCTTACTGACATGGCCCACATCGACCATATTGGTATGTGTGATGCATTTTGGGATGACAACAACAATGCATGCTTGGGATGCTGTCTCTGACCTACATTTTACGCATGAGTGACTTGGTTAGGTAGAATGGTTAAAGTCCATTCCCGCTTACTGACAAGGCCCACATCAACCATATTGGTATGTATGATGCATTTTTGGATGACAGCAACAATGCATGCTTTGGATGCTGTCTCTGACCTACATTTTACACATGAGCGACTTGGTTAGGCAGAATAGTTAAAGTCCTTTTCCGCTTACTGACATGGCCCACATCAACCATATTGGTATGTGTGATACATTTTAGGATGACAACAACAATGCATGCTTCGGATGCTGTCTCTGACCTACATTTTACGCATGAGCTACTTGGTTAGGTAGATTGGTTTAAGTCTATTCCTGCTTACTGACATTTCCCACATCAACCATATTGGTATGTATGATGCATATTGGGATGACAGCAACAGTGCATGCTTCGGATGCTGTTTCTGACATACATTTTACCCATGACTGAATCTGTTATAAAGAATGATTATAGTTCTTTTCTGTTTACTGACATGTGCAACATGTGACAATGCTGCGCAACGAGGTGAGCTTAGCAGGCTGTGGCTGCTTTCTATGTTTTGAATTTGTCAAAAGCATTTTAACAAAACACATTTATTATATTTTTCCAAACAAAAGGTTTTTTATTTTGGGGTCCCAAATAACTATAAGTAAGTTATCTCCCCTTTCTTGAAAAACTTTTTCATGAAGTAACTTTTTCAAAAGGTTGGTTACATATCTTATGTTTTTAAATTAAAGTTCTATATCGTACCAATAAATATACAAAGTCAAGAAAAAAATGTATGTCTGCTTATAAAAAAATATGCCCTTGAATTGTGTTATAGGGCTATTTCCCATATACTTCTATTGTGAATATATTGCCAAAAAAAACACCAAATTTGACCAATCTTTAGAACTCTGTATCTTTTTGACATATCTGTGACTCCCCAAATTTTATTGCATGTTCTTATGGCATATTGCTCGAAAAAGTTTCTTTATTCAAAGTTTCAAAAATTTCTTATGTCAGAAACCAAGACACCCCAACTACATTAAACTCCTCAAAGGAGGATTGACATTGTCACCTTATACTACTGTTATGTTGAATCTAAGTGAAGATCAGTTGGTGAGACTACAGCATGTTGATTTCCTGTTTTTGAGAGATTTGTAGAATAATCATAATTTTTCAAAGATTCAAATTTGATATTTTCAGGCCACAGTCCACATGATAGTCCCAGAAATATGTCACCGAGTACTCATGGCAATTTTGCCTTCAACACTATTCATAATCAAGTGAAAAAGTAAGTAGACATATTGGCAATTATTATACCTCCTGTAAGAAAGTTCTTTTTATAGTAAAACAGTTTTATTTTCGCATAGTTTTCAAAAGAAATAGCGTTGACTGCACTATTGCAATAGTAAGCACTGCTGTTGTGAAGACTACTGATTTTTACGTCAATCATCATCAATCATCACGTGCGGGAGGCGGAGTTTTGATCTGATCGACAAGTTCGCTTATTCAACTGTGCAATTGATGAAATCAAGTTTCGAAGAGTTTCATCTGCTACAGCGCTAAAATTTTTAATTATACCCCCCACGAACGAAGTTCAGGGGGGTATATAGGAATCACTCTGTCTGTCTGTCCGTCCGTCTGTCTGTCTGTGATAGCAAACAATTTTTCGTAACAGTTTTTTCAGTAACTACTCATCACTGCAACTTGAAATTTTGTATGCAAGTTTAAAATGATGTCCTATACTGCAAGTAGCGATTTCAGGATTGCCAGACATCTACTTCCTGTTTACCGACTCAATTTTTGAGATCTTTTGTCAATCGTTGAAACTTTTCGTAACATTTTTCTCAGTAACTACTCATCACTGCAACTTGAAATTTTGTATGCAAGTTTATTATGATGTCCTTTATGGCAAGTAGCAATTTTAGGGTTGCCGGACATCAACTTCCTGTTTACGGACTTAGTTAATTTTCGAGATCTTTTGTCAATCGTTGAAACTTTTCGTAAGTTTTCTCAGTAACTACTCATCACTGCAACTTGAAATTTTGTATGCAAGTTTAGAAGGATGTCCTATACAGCTAGTAGAGATTTCAGGATTGCTGGACATCTACTTCCTTTTTAACAACTTAGTTAATTTTCGAGATCTTTTGAGCAAATTTCACAAATTGTTTAGTACACAATGGAAAATGTGCAATTATAACTTTTTTGTGACAAATCATATCGGGGATCTTATACTCCAATAGGGAGTGGGGGTATCATTTTGTGGCCCTCCAGGCCACATTACCTCTAGTTTGTATTGGGGAGGGGGGTTGGTTGGGGGTGTATTTAGACAGTATTTTGATTTTATTGGAAAGAAGAAGAAATGGAAAAACTAAGCTTTGTGTGTACACACATGTAATTCATTCTCCCAAAGCAGTTGATGAAAATAGAATAGTGGTATCTTACAACAGTCATCAGAACTGAGGAAAGATTACCTTTATACTGCTTTGGTATCGAAACTGTCTTGCTTTTTTAAATTTTTGTTTCTTATTTGTTATCATATTTTAAATGTATTGTTTAAAAGTATTTGCTGCAACCATTATGGCTAAATAGTTTTCAATAAAGTTACTTTGTTTTGGCCTCTTGAAATATATTATTTCATTGCTAAAAATAAGTTTTCTTCATGTGTTGATGTAAAGGTGTAATGTGTATTGCGATCATTAACACATGGAAATTGACGTGGGAATCAGTTAACACAGATACAGTAAACGATTTACAGGATAGCAAACAAGTCAAAGAAAAATTTTCAAATTCAGCGGCTCAAAATAAAGTCAACAGTCAGTATAATAATATTATTAATGTTGTGTTTTTCATTGACTATGGAAAATAATACCCAGGTTGTGCACTATTGTCCATCACCCTGGCTACTGTTTTTGCATAGTCAATGTAAAACATAAATATCATCAGTTTCACTGACTTTGTGAACTTTGTATATTCAAGTCTTTTTCTCAGACTTGAAAAATAGGACAATTGAAATTGATCAATAGCTACTGTATTCTGATGAATGACCAGTCACACTTGGATAAATCCTACTTTTCACACCTTCCCATTCATCATAAATCAATTGTCAAAAGTTATTGATCAATTTCAATGGACTTACTTTTCTGTCAATTTCTGAAAAGGTTTTAGCAAGAAATTTGGTATGATATAGTCTCACTTGAAACACTATAACATTTAGGTTAATGGTAATGTCAGTATGGGTTATGTACCAGGTGATTTAGGCTCTTGAGAATGTCAGTATGGGTTATGTACTAGGTGATTTAGGCTCTTGAGAATGTCAGTATGGGTTATGTACTAGGTGATTTAGGCTCTTGAGGGCATCTTGTTGCATCGTTGAATGAAAATGAATATCAGATTGGAATGAGAATTTGTTGAATAATAATATAACATATTGTTACAGGTGTGATGGTAGACGCTGGTCTTTTGCATCCCTTCCTTCATCGGGATATGGAACCAACACGCCATGTAGCAGTTCTAATGTTTCGGTAATGAAATATAAAGGTCTTTTTTGTTTACCTTAGGAAATATATATAGGATATATTCAGAGTTGTTGTGATGATGCAAAAATTGCATACTGCAAAATATAATTAATATGAGACTTTATACAGTAAATGATAAGGAATAACGAATATTTCAGTCCCACTTAAATAAAATCAAACAAGTTGGAAAGAATTTGGGAAATTTGCGACCTGGGAAAAAACTTATACATTATTATAAAATTACAGGCTTTACATCAGGAAAAACAAATTCCATAACAGAATTAATATGATTTATTAGATTTATTAATAAATTCTTAATTTTACCTCTGCTTTGATTGAAATATTAGGAATTGTTTATTTTCAAATAAAACAGCAAATGTTGAGTTGATGATTGCATAAATTCCTTGTAAAGAATAATGTCTATTCACATCTATGTTTAATTTTTATTGTTAACCTCTTTTTAGCTCACCTGACCCAAAGGGTCGATGTAAGCTATTGCCATCACTTGGCGTCCGTTGTCTGTCGTCCCTCGTCTGTCTGTCCAACGTCCGTTAACTTGTCACATTTTCATCGTCTGCTCTGAAACTACAGAAGCAAATTCAACCAAACTTTACAGGAATGAGGTATGGAAGGTCTTTTACAAAGATTGCTCATTTCATTCCGATTCAATTAAAAAAACATGGCCGGCAGCGCGGAACTTCGGTTTAACATTGGATCCTATGGGAAAATCACATTTTCATCTTCTCCTCTGATACCACATGAGCAAATCCAACCAAACTTTACAGGAATGATGTATGAAAGGTCCTTAACAAAGAGTGCTCATTTCATTCTGAATTAACAAAAAAAAAACATGGAAAGCCAGCACAGAACATAGTTTAACATTGGACCCTATGCGAAAATTGCATTTTCATCTTCTCTTCTGAAAGCATTGAAGCAAATTTAACCAAACTTTACAGGAATGGTGTACTAAAGGTCCTCAACAAAGATTGCTCATTTTCGCTCCTATCCAAAAAACAAAAACAAACCCAAAACAAAACAAAACATAGCCACCAGCACAGAACATAGTTTACATTGGACCCTATGGGAAAATCACATTTTCATCTTCTTCTCTGAAACCACTAGAGCAAATTCAACCAAACTCTAAAGGAATGATGTACTAAAGTCCTTTACAAAGATTGCTCATTTTGTTCTGATCCGATAAAAAACATGGCTGCCAGCGCAGAACTTAGGTTAAACATTGAACCAATGGGAAAATCACATTTTCATCTACTCCTCTGAAACCATTGGAGCAAAATCAGCCAAACTTTACAAGAATGATGTATGGCAGGTCCTTAACAAAAATTGCTCATTTGGTTGCCATCTGTCATAAAACATGGCTGCCAGCATGGATCATAGTTTAACATTGGACCCAATGGGAAAATCACTTTCATCTTCTCCTCTGAAATCACTGAAGCAAACCAAACTTTACAGGAATGATGTATGGAAGGTACTTTACAAAATTGCTCATTTCATTTAGATCCGACAAAAAAACAACCGCTAGTGCAGAACATAGTTTAACATTACAGCTTGGCATGAGAAAACCACTCTTTTCATCATCTCTGAAACTAATCAAGCAAATTTAACTAAATGTATAGAAGGTCCTTTGCAAAAATTACTCATTTCAATAGGATCAGACAAAAACATGATTGCTAATGGAGAACATAGCTAAACATTACACCCAAATGGGAAAAAACATCATTTTCGGTCATGCATGGCATAGAAGCATTTTGTCAGGTGAGCGATACAGGCTCAGTCTGTGAGCCTCTAGTTTGATTTTGTCTGTACTTTAGTCACAAAAGTTATTACAAGAAAGGTTAAATCCATATGTTGAAAATATGGGGCTTTAGGCCATAATAGAAAATGTCTCATCCCCGTCTGCCCTGATTCTTTTAATCCGCCTTAAAAGATTTTGTTCTAATTTTTGGCCAATTTGGTAAATATCTTTTAAAATGACAGCATTTTTCAGGAAATTTGATAAAAAATAAATAATAAAATTTGACCACTTGACCACCCGCCCCACCCCAAATTTAAAGAAAACATGGATGAGAATCTAGGAATAATTTTATTATGGCCTTACATATATATTTTATCCAAGAGTGCTGTGGCCTGACTGTTTATTTATATATTTATTTTAACCTTATCTGTATTTTAGTCACAATATTCATCACAAGAAAGGTTAAATCAGCTTCCCTACCATCCGAATGTGGAAGATATGGGGCTTTACACAAAACATTTTACCCAAGAGGGGCGTGTTCTAAGTGTTGATGATAGTGATGGACGGCATTCTCCATTGTCACCCTTCCAGAGACCAAGATCTAGAAGTTTGAGGTAAGATTAGATCTGATATTAGTATTTGAAATCTATAGTTAATTAAGCATAGTAGAGGTAGTTAGCATGTGGTCACAATAAGTTTTGCAAATTTTAGACACAAATAAGGTAATCTAAGTATGAACTAAGTGAAAATGTTTTCACTGGTATAGTTTTATAAGCTCTCAGACAATGTTTTTGAATGGTTTTAATCAGATAGTTTTTATTTCCTCTCAGATATGACTGTTTTAAAGAGGTTATATATATTTATTTCCCCTCAGATCTGACTTCTTTTTAAAATGGTGCAGATCAGTTAATGTTTAGTTCTTACAATTTTTAAGTGGTTTCAATGGTTTCAGTTTTGAAGCCATTTTATTGCATGGACATCAATAATTTTGTACACACCTCTGATGGATATATTTCGGCACAGGGGTAAATCATCAAAATATTGGCATTATCTGCAACATGAAAAGTAAAATGCATTTTTGTGTGTCATTCAAATTGTAATGGTCAAATTCCTTTGTGGAAAGATGAAAGATGTAGACAGGAATTAAAGCCCTGTCCTTGATAAACTGGAGTTTTCTCTGTATCGTGTGCATTTTTGTCACATGTACATTCACTCCATATCCTTTCATTTTTCCTATTCAATAATATCAAATCCTAGAACTCTAAATCGGTTGATCTTCGACTTCTAATGCATATAAATTTTTTCAAGACCAGTTTTAAGAGACCTGAGGAAAATATGAGTCCTCCAAGTTTGTTGCTGTCCTGAGGTGTTTACATATTTATTTCGGTCTATGGTAGGAATCAAATAGCATTAGAATTAATGAGATGAACAGCGAAATTTCCTTTCCACTCATGGATCTTTGAATGCATAGATATTACAGATTACACTGCTCCAAGGTTGAAAAGTACAGCAAACTGTATCTGAAGTCCCATAGAAATGTCAATTGATCTAAGCATAATCTAATTAATGATAAAAATTGCTCCCATTGTACAAGTCTATAGCAAGATATTGCTTCTATTGTTGTTTTTCTGTCTATTCAAACTACATTAATGTCAACAATGGTGAGAAAATATTCAGCAAATTGATAAGACATATCAAAAATATGGGTAATTACATTTGTGTAAACTAATTCAAACTCTAGTTATTTTTTTAAGCTTTTAAAGTGCTTCTTAGCAACACTTTGCTAATATTCATTTTACAATAATTTATACTTAGAATAAACTGATTTTTTTGACACATTGATTTATTTACACCCTCCATTTTGCTTTTGGTGACAGTTTATCCTGGCTTGCCTTGATTGAGTAAGATATTTAATTATATTATGTATATGTGTACTTGTAGCTTTATCTATTACCTCCCTTTGCTTTCTATGTTCTGCACACGATTGTAACATTATTGGTTGTTTAGAGATATATACTGAGGATATGACTACAGTTTGTTCGACTAATAATTCATATCGCACGTATTACAGGGACGGTATTTTTGTTGTTTTGTGCTGATAATGGCTGTAGTTTTGTTTCACTGTTGCTGAATAAACTTTGAATGTATTGAATATTTAAAGATTAGAAAAAAATGGGGGATGGGGGTCATTTAACAAAAATATCTAATACAAATCCCTAAATATGGTATGAATCAGTTGTTGTTGACATCTTTTGACCATAGCCTTTCCTCAAATTGACTAAAAGCACATTTGTACTGAAGATTAAACTATAAGAGCTAGAATTGTTCAGTCAGTGTATTTTCCATATTTACGGTATCATTTTGAATTAGTGAAATGCATAAAAATTTACATTTTGCATCCAATTTATGCATGTCACTAAATGCTAACTTTTGGTTCATGTGTGAAATAGATACCGGTATGTTAGCTTCACATCAAAAAGTCTAATCATATTGTCTCTTAAGACATTAAGTAAATACTGTATTATATATACAACTACAGTAGATTGTATAGCTGCATATCATTATAGTAGTGCAGTTTTTAAGAAACTGTCCATTTAATGTATAGTTTTGTCTTTTTTCTAAAAAAAATATTCTAAAACGCAATACTGTGAAAGTACTATTGTTCGTGGGGTTCCAATTTTCGTTGATTTAGTGGTTAGCTAAAACCACAAAATTAAGTTCCCAACGAAATGCATTTTTCCCTACAGTTTTAATGCATTGAATAAGAAACCGCGAATTTAAGTACCCACGAAATACCCATTTTTATAAAAACCACGAAAATTGATGCCCACAAATAAAAGTACTTCCACAGTATACTATAGGTCACAAAAATTTCTGTTTATTGATTGTAAATAAAGGTTGGATTGTAGTCTGTTTTAAGTGAGAAATTGAGTGAAAAATTGGGAATCCACACAGAGAATACATGTTTACTTTCCCTGTTTGTGTTTTATATCTTATGTGAAGCCCGAATCACTTTTTGATTCTGCTCGATGTGCTGCAATTTTCATGTAATAGTGTTTGTTTTTGCTACCACAGGGATATTATCTGGTATCCCCTGTCAGTTGCAGGATAACCTTGATATTTTATTCCAGTAGAATATAATACAATATTTGTTCTAAATTTTTTTAAAAACTTTTAAAATGATAAGTAAAATTAAGGCCTTGTCTTACTCATCCAAATGTATCATGCTGTGAGAAGCTTTGTTTTATTTTCACTGTGTATTTACTATGTATCAAAGTACAACAGTTGAACCTACAGCCAGGAATTTACACATTGGTTGAGGATAATATTTATTCCTATATTCCTATGTTTTTATGGGATTTTCTATGTCGGGCATTAAGAATTTTGTAAGATTATTATACCCCCGCTACATAGTAGTGGGGGTATACTGGTTTACCTCCGTTCGTTCGTCCGTTCATCCGTTCGTCCGTTCGTCCGTCCGTCCGTAACCACACTTTTCTCAGCAACTACTTTACAGAATGAATTCATATTTCCACAAAAGCTTCCTCATGATGATCTGATGAGTATATATAAATTTCAAGGTTACCGCATAAGTACTTCCTGTTTGCCGAGACTTTATTGATTTTTTTAATTGTTGTACAGCATATGGAATTTTTCTTCACATTTTTTTTCTGAAACTGGAAGAGGGATTCAATTGTTGTTATGCGCAGATCTTCCTTATGGTCCAATCTATCGTGTATTCCGATTTTAATGTTACGTCATAAGCACTTCCTGTTTGCTGAGACGTCATTGTGGTTCATTGTTGTACAATATATGGAAATTTTCGTCACAATTCTTTCTGAGACTGTAAGTGGGATTCAAATGTTGTTTTGTACAGAGCTTCCTTATGGTCCAATCTATTGTGTATTCCGATTTCAAGGTCAAGTCAAAAGCACTTTCTGTTTGCCGAGACATCATTGTTTTTCATTGTTGTACATTATGTGGAATTTTTCTTCACAATTTTATCTGAAACTATAAGTGGGATTCAATTGTTGTTTTGCACAGAGCTTCCTTATGGTCCATTTTATCGTGTATTCTGATTTCAAGGTCAAGTCATAAGCACTTCCTGTTTGCCCAGACATCATTGTTTTTCATTGTTGTACATTATATGGAATTTTTCGTCACAATTTTTTCTGAAACTATAAGTGGGATTCAATTGTTGTTTTGCACAGAGCTTCCTTATGGTCCAATTTATCGTGTATTCCGATTTCAAGGTAATGTCATAAGCACTTCCTGTTTGCCGAGACGTCATTGTTTTTCATTGTTGTACAATATATGGAATTTTTCGTCACAATTTTTTCTGAAACTGTAAGTGGGATTCAATTGTTGTTTTGCACAGAGCTTCCTTATGGTCAAATCTATAGTGTATTCCGATTTCAAGGTTAAGTCATAAGCACTTCCTGTTTGCCGAGACATCATTGTTTTTCATTGTTGCACAATATATGGAATTTTTGGTCACAATTTCATCTGAAACTGTAAGTAGGATTCAATTGTTGTTATGCACAGATATTCCTTATGGTCCAATCTATCGTGTATTCGGATTTCAAGGTTATGTTATAAGCATTTCTTGTTTTCGGAGACGTCATTGTTTTTCATTGTTGTACAATTTATGGAATTTTTGTCACAATTTCTTTTAGAAATG
>MJUU01025936.1:154825-166107 GCA_002080025.1 Modiolus philippinarum | reverse complement strand
TTTTTGTCACATGTACATTCACTCCATATCCTTTCATTTTTCCTATTCAATGATATCAAATCCTAGAACTCTAAATCGGTTGATCTTCGACTTCTAATGCATATAATTTTTTTCAAGACCAGTTTTAAGAGACCTTAGGAAAATATGAGTCCTCCAAGTTTGTTGCTGTCCTGAGGTGTTTACATATTTATTTTGGTATGGTAGGAATCAAATAGCATTAGAATTAATGAGATGAATAGCGAAATTTCCTTTCCACTCATGGATCTTTGAATGCATAGATATTACAGATTACACTGCTCCAAGCTTGAAAAGTACAGCAAACTGTATCTGAAGTCCCATAGAAATGTCAATTGATCTAAGCATAATCTAATTAATGATAAAAATTGCTCCCATTGTACAAGTCTATAGCAAGATATTGCTTCTATTGTTGTTTTTCTGTCTATTCAAACTACATTAATGTCAACAATGGTGAGAAAATATTCAGCAAATTGATAAGACATATCAAAAATATGGGTAATTACATTTGTGTAAACTAATTCAAACTCTAGTTATTTTTTTTAAGCTTTTAAAGTGCTTCTTAGCAACACTTTGCTAATATTCATTTTACAATAATTTATACTTAGAATAAACTGATTTTTTTGACACATTGATTTATTTACACCCTCCATTTTGCTTTTGGTGACAGTTTATCCTGGCTTGCCTTGATTGAGTAAGATCTTTAATTATATTATGTATATGTGTACTTGTAGCTTTATCTATTACCTCCCTTTGCTTTCTATGTTCTGCACACGATTGTAACATTATTGGTTGTATAGAGATATATACTGAGGATATGACTACAGTTTGTTCGACTAATAATTCATATCGCACATATTACAGGGACGGTATTTTTGTTGTTTTGTGCTGATAATGGCTGTAGTTTTGTATCACTGTTGCTGAATAAACTTTAAATGTATTGAATATTTAAAGATTAGAAAAAAATGGGGGATGGGGGTCATTTAACTAAAATATCTAATACAAATCCCTAAATATGGTATGAATCAGTTGTTGTTGACATCTTTTGACCATAGCCTTTCCTCAAATTGACTACAGCACATTTGTATTGAAGATTAAACTATAAGAGCTAGAATTTTTCAGTCAGTGTATTTTCCTTATTTACGGTATCATTTTGAATTAGTGAAATGCATAAAAATTTACATTTTGCGTCCAATTTATGCATGTCACTAAATGCTAACTTTTGGTTCATGTGTGAAATAGATACCGGTATGTTAGCTTCGCATCAAAAAGTCTAATCATATTGTCTCCTAAGACATTAAGTAAATACTGTATTATATATACAACTACAGTAGATTGTATAGCTGCATATCATTATAGTAGTGCAGTTTTTAAGAAAATGTCCATTTAATGTATAGTTTTGTCTTTTTTCTATAAAAAAAATTCTAAAACGCAATACTGTGGAGGTACTAATGTTCGTGGGGTTCCAATTTTCGTTGATTTCGTGGTTAGCTAAAACCACGAAATTAAGTTCCCAACGAAATGCATTTTTCCCTTCAGTTTTAATGCATTGAATAAGAAACCACGAATTTAAGTACCCACGAAATACCCATTTTTATAAAAACCACGAAAATTGATGCCCACGAATAAAAGTACTTCCACAGTATACTATAGGTCACAAAAATTTCTGTTTATTGATTGTAAATAAAGGTTGGATTTTATTCTGTTATAAGTGAGAAATTGAGTGAAAAACTGGGAATCCACACAGAGAATACATGTTTACTTTCCCTGTTTGTGTTTTATATCTTATGTGAAGCCCGAATCACTTTTTGATTCCGCTCGATGTGCTGCAATTTTTATGTAATAGTGTTTGTTTTTGCTACCACAGGGATATTATCTGGTATCCCCTGTCAGTTGCAGGTATAATACAATATTTGTTCTAAAATTTTTTAAAAACTTTTAAAATGATAAGTAAAATTAAGGCCTTGTCTTACTCATCCAAATGTATCATGCTGTGAGAAGCTGTTTTATTTTCACTGTGTATTTACTATGTATCAAAGTACAACAGTTGAACCTACAGCCAGGAATTTACACATTGGTTGAGGATAATATTTATTCCTTTATTACTATGTTTTTATGGGATTTTCTATGTCGGGCATTAAGAATTTTGTAAGATTATTTTGGTCACAATTTCAAAGACATATATATAGATTTTATATTATTACATTTAAAAAAAAGGATTTGATGTGGGTATTTGCTTGGATGCCTGCAGTTTGAACACGGGTAGAGACTGTAGTCCCACATGAACACAACCTGGTATTAACAAAGACTGTGGTTCAACCCTAGTACCTGAAGTATGTGGTCTTGATACAAATTTTGTAAATATGCCAATCTGATTTGTTGAATTTATTATTTCCACATTGAAGAGTCAAACTAATTGCTTGAAATGACTAGTTAATCAAAATGCTTACCACTCTGGACGGACCGTAGAGTTCCGAGACATCCAAGACATCCAAGACACGATGGCCTTTGTGGTACAAATTGCACCAATGATTTGATATTTTTTGTGTTTCTGAGAATAAAAGGAATCAGTGCACACAGGAAGGAAATGTTTTGTATTGTGAATTTATTCAGTATATCGTTATCACAGCATACAATAGTCATTGACCAATATGTTAACTTTGTACAAGATATGTATTATAGTACAGTACTTCAAATGATTTACTGAAACGGTCAGTGCATGCTAAAATGCCAAAATGCTCAGGGCTTGCAAGTAAAAGGGTTGTTTAGACTGAAGCTTAGCGGTATTATATGACACAAGACACACAATTAGATGTGGTATATGAAGCACACAGATGTGCAACAAACTTTGTACATTATAGTGAAGTACATGTAGCTGTATGGTAATACACAGGTTGACTCATAGTAATTATTAGAAATACTATACAGTTTTCCATTGCGATTTTTACCTGTAAATTGTAGACAGAAACTTCGATATACATGTACATGTATTTGCGGAAAATGTAGTTTCTTTTGAGTTACTGTTGTTTGATATTATGAACAATAGAAATGAGTCTTTCTTCTTAAAATAGTTGTATAGCTAGTTACTTTTACATCTGTATAATTCATGCTAAGTAGAATATACATATTACAAAGCTTAAATATCAAGTAAAGTACGATCTAATTATAACTGGTCTCTATGGTAACTGCATGGTAGTTCCTAACAATACTCCTTTTCTGCTTCATTTCTTGACTTTTTATGACTTGCTTACAATGCTTTGAGACCACCTGAGATGTAAGAAAAAAGGGTGGTAACCTAATGAGCAACACATGACAGATGTGATGTCACATAGGACTGTTATAAATTGCTACCACCCAATTTTCCATTTTGGGATCAAAGTTGAGTGTGGTTTTCAGCTTTTCAAGCAAATAACTTGTGAAGGAAAATGCATGGAGTCTTCAAAATTTGTAATTTAATTATTGACCACAAAACTGATTTTTGGTTCAGAGAAGAAAGAAGTTTTGAAGTTACACCCATGTAAGGATATCATGTAATGCTCCCTTTTAACTATGCTTCCATAATAATGAAGATGTACCCGTTTAATATGGTTGGTAGATTTGAGATGGGACAGACACACTAAGCTGGAGTATTGGAAGATCTACCATGCTTTGACTGTGAGGAACAATATGTGTAATTAGATTTAGTGATGCACGTGAAAAGACCTTGTCTGTTTACTTCCTGTAACAGTGTCCCTGCTCACAAATGTTGTTATACAATTTTCTTCATTGTGATGGAAGTTTTTATTTTGCATGAGACAAGGAAATAATTATGACATTTTGAATCTGGCAGGTTGTTTATGTCTTGGTTAATGATATTATTGCAGTAATATTTTATACCATGGAACTATTTATACATATATGCATGCAATATTAACTGTACTATAAATGAGTTGATAATTGCTTTGTATAGATCTCATTTTATATTCAGTTTTGTAAATAGTAAGAATTGTTTTATATTAGCAGATATTTATTTTCTAGCATTTCATTATAAGTTTCTGTATTTAACTATTTACTCACTGAACTCTAATTATACAATTTTATTCAGACTATTTGTCCTGGTTATTTTTATTCCAATGATATGTTACTGACTATCAGGTTTTAATTTACAGTACCCCTGGTTGTTCTCCTGGAGGAGATGAAGTTATTATGATGAACAGTGTATATAAAGACAGATTTCCTAAGGTAATTTATGTGAAAATTGAATTATTGTAATAGAAGTTTTAAGTCCTTATTTAGCAAACAATATTTTGTATAGAAATGTATCACTTGGTATGACATAAAACAGAAGTATGGTCTTCACATATTTTGAAGCATGATCCATTACATCAGATCTAGAGGCTTTTCAGTTTCCGATACATTTCAGCTTACCCACAAACAAATATATGACATTTTCAGAGCTAAAAGCCCTTACTATTTACTTGGTAGGTAGAAGGCTTCTAATCATTATAGTCTTTTAAATAAGCTTTATGATCACTGATCTTTTTATGCCCCCGCCGCTAGGCGGTCGGGGGCATTAAGGTTTACCCTGATCCGTACGTCCGTACGTCCATCTTTTTGGTTTCCGGATGATAACTTGAGTATCCTGCATTGGATCAAACCAAACTTGGTCACATGCTTACTTATCACCCAAGACAGAACCCTATCGATTTCCAGGTTGGTACCCCCAAGGTCAAGGTCACAGTTGCTAAAAATAGACTAAAATTTCAATAAAATTTTGGTTTCCGGGTGATAACTTGAGTATCCTGCATGGGATCAAAACCAAACTTGGTCACATGCTTACTTATCACGGAAGACAGAATCCTATCGATTTCCAGGTTGGTACCCCCAAGGTCAAGGTCACAGTTGCTAAAAATAGACTAAAATTTCAATGAAATTTTGGTTTCCGAACGATTACTTGAGTATTCTGCATCTGATCAAAACCAAACTTGGTCACTTGCTTACTTATCACAATAGACATAACCCCATAAATTTTAGCTTTGATACCACCAAGGTCAAGGTCACAGTTGCTAAAAATAGATTAGTATTACATATAAGACTGTTTCTCAGATTATTTGTTGGAACTACACATTATATCAAAACCAAACCAGTTCCAGTGCCTATTTATCACAGGAGAAAGATCCTTTCTAATAATATTTGATAAATATATATTGTATATAGTTATGCCTTTAATAATTTATAGGTTTCGATTGCAAGGAGGCGGCGGCATCCGTGTCCCATGGACACATTCTTCCATTTTTTCCAATTTTTGTTGTTGTTGTTGTTGTGACATTTTGCAACTTGGGTTTTAAAGGAATCTAACTGGCAACATATTTAGTAAACACCTTTAATAAACATATAGTTTATTGTCACCAAGGCACTTTTGTGTCTTATTTTGCTAGACTCCATATCTTCAGTAGCGGAGAGTATAGGTGGCCACTTCACTCCAAGTTTACTATTTTTTAATTTGCTTGGATTGGCAGCCCAATATTTTGTTTTTGATGCAGACTTTACCATGGGACATGAAGCTCTCCATAGCAGGCTCGATTGAAACTATTTACAATTGGACATCACGTCAAGCTCTCCATAGCAGGCTCAGTTGAAACTACTTACAATTGGACATCACGTCAAGCTCTCCATAGCAGGCTCAGTTGAAACTATTTACAATTGGACATCACTTCAAGCTCTCCATAGCAGGCTCAATTGAAACTACATGTATTTACAATTGGACATTACATCCAGCTTTCCCTAGCAGACTCAATTGGAACTATTCACAATTGATATAATATCAAGCTCTCCCTATCAGGCTTGAATGAAACTATTTACAATTGACATCACATCAAGCTCTCTTTAGAAGACTCAAATGAAACTGTTTACAATTGGACATGACATCAAGCTCTCCCTAGCAGACTCGAAACTATTAGTCCATATCAAACAACAATAGGTTCTATAATCCATATGTATAACCACAAGATATATGCAATGTGTAAGTGGGTGATGTAGAGTGGGTATAAATCAGTTCTTTTAAAAGACATAGAAGTATAGCATACAAATATACAAGACATAAAAATCTTGTTAAAATTTCAATTCTAAGGCAAAAAATCTGGATGTAACACATGAACACAGTGTACTGATGGGATAGATAAGTTCACTTTATTGTAGAACCTTTCAGAGATGAAGAAAAATACTTCTTTCACACAGGATAAGTGGTCAAGCCGATTTTCACATTACCAGCTTATTACAGAGAAATTTATAAGATAAATATCATTTTTGGCTTATGTGTATTTTTAGGCCACAGCCCAGATGGAAGAAAGATTACGGAACTTTCTAGAACATCATGGTAAGATGGAGGCGATACAGGAGTGTGATGGTATATCTAGTTTCCTACATAAACAAGTGATAGAAATGGCCAGGAATTGTCTGGTTAAATCAGAACAGAAGCAGATTACCAGCTCATATTTCTATGAAATGTTTGATAGTTTAGAAAAATTAATGGATGATGTAAGTAGAACAAAATTAAAGGATATTTTGTTGTCACATGATACATGTATTTCAGTGAAAGTAGTACATGCTGTGAAAGTATTATTGTTCAACTAGTTCCAATTTTCGTTGATTTCGTGGTTGGCTAAAACTACTAAATTAAGTTCCCAATGAAATGAATTTTTCCCTTGCATTTTAATGCATAGAATTGGAAACCACGAATTTAAGTATAAACGAAATGGCTGTAATTTATGAAGATCACGAAAAATTGATATCCACGAATAAAAGTACTTCAACAATAACTAATACCTCATTTCTGCAAGTTACACAACATGGATTATATTACTGGTTTTAGTAAGATCATATACATTGTAGTTCTTTATTGTTGATCTATTTCTATATTTGAATTCATGAAAATGAAATAATAGGAGACAATTATGTTAATTCTTAAGATCAACTTCAAATATATTGTACATGGAGGGATCTACTATTCTTGTTAGCAGAAAATCATAGAGATTTATTGCTTAATGCAGTGTATAAATGTGTCAATAAATAGGCTTTTAGTAGTATATATATGAAAGAGTAATATGCTCTTGCACAAGTATTTTACCTGACCAAAAAGTTATTGTACACTTAAGATTTCTCATATATAAACATTTCAGGCAAAAGAAAAAGAAGAACATGCATTCAATTACATTTACCCATTGATCAAGAAACTGTTACTTATTATATCTAGACCTGCCCGTTTACTGGAATGTTTGGTAAGTTTACATCTTATATACATCTACATATGTAAATTATAGGAAAAAAATGTTTTTGTTATGCCTATTCAATGAATAAGGAAGGGGCATATAGTGTTACCCTCGTCTGTCCTTCTGTGCATCCGTAAGTCCACAAGTTCCGTAAAGTTTTGCATAAAGTACATTTTTCAGAAACTGTAAGAGGTAGAACAATGAGAGTAGGCCAGTAGGTAGATCTTTGATAGTACTTCATAGTTCACTATTAACATAAGACGAACATTTCATGCTTGAGTGGCTGGTTAAGTTTTGTATTTAAGTCCATTTCTAAACAACTACACATTATAAGATAATTATGTTTCATGGAATTAATTACCTTGATGAGTACTACCAAAATTATTGACAGTTAAATGTCTTTTACCCACATTTTATGCTTCAATAATTGCATTAAAGTCCATTCTAAACATAAGACAATGATGTTGTCTTTTACCTACATTTTATGCTTCAGTGACTTTCTTTAAGCTTTACATTTAAGTTGATTTTTCAACTATATATATATTTTAGCATTATGATATTTCACTGATTTTTGGGTTTAGGTCCAATATACATTACATTACAATGATGTATTATCAAATTGATCATGGTGGTAAATACTACATAATTATTAATTTATAGATAATTTTATAAGTTGACCTATACTTTATGCTTCAGTAACTTTGTTTGGGATATTTTAGTTCGGGTTTATTACTCAACAATTATTTGTCAAAAAATCATTTTTAGTTGGCCTTAACAAAGTTGGGGGGACTATTGGAGTACCCCGGCATCCGCGTCCGCATTTGGGTATATATCTTGGTAACTATTAAGGGTAGGGTCATCAAACTTTGCATGCAGGTGCATCTTGGGCTATCTCAGAGCCTCAAAGAAAATTAGGTCTCTCTGACCTATATTTTCCGCTTGAGTAGCTTGCATTTAAATTTACATCGAAGTTCATATCTCAGTAACTATATATAGTATGATCATCTTACTGTGCATGTGCATTCATCTCTGATGGTAGGTCAGCACCCAGGCAAAATTAGGTGACTTTGACCTACATTTTCCGCTTGACTGACTTACATTCAAGTTAAGTCCGAGTTCAGATCTCGGTCACTGTACATGGCAGGATCATCTAACCTTGCACATGCATGCATCTCTGATGTTACATCAGCATCCAGGCAAAATTAGGTCACTTTGACCTATATTTTCCGCTTGAGTGGCTTACATTCAAGTTTACGTCCGAGTTCAGATCTCGGTAACTGTACGTGGTAGGATCATCTAACCTTGCACATGCATGCATCTCTGATGGTAGGTCAGCTCCCAGGCAAAATTAGGTCACTTTGACCTACATTTTCCGCTTGACTGTCTTACATTCAAGTTTACGTCTGAGTTCAGATCTCGGTCACTGTACATGATAGGATCATCTAACCTTGCACATGCATGCATCTCTGATGGTAGGTCAGCTCCCAGGCAAAATTAGGTCACTTTGACCTACATTTTCTGCTTGAGTGACTTACATTTAAGTTTACGTCCCAGTTCAGATCTCGGTAACTGTACATGGTAGGATCATCTAACCTTGCACAGGCGTGCATCTCTGATGGTAGGTCAGCATCCAGGCAAAATTAGGTCACTTTGACGTACATTTTCTGCTTGACCGACTTACATTTAAGTTTAGGTCCCAGTTCAGATCTCAGTCACTGTACATGGTAGGATCATCTAGCCTTGCACATGCATGCATCTCTGATTGTAGGTCAGCATTCAGGCAAAATTAGGTCACTTTGATGTACATTTTCCCCGTGACTGACTTACATTCAAGTTTAGGTACGAGTTGATATCTCAGTCACTGTACATGGTAGGATCATCTAACCTTGCACATGCATGCATCTCTGATGTTAGGTCAGCATCCAGGCAAAATTGGGTCACTTTGACCTACATTCCCGCTTTAGAGACTTATATTCAAGTTCATGTCAGGGATCAGATCTAAGGTACTATACATAGTAGTATCATCTTGCATGTGCATGTGCATGCATTTGTGATGGTAGCTCAGCATTCAGACAAAATTAGGTCACTTAAACCTACATTTTACACATGAATGACTTCAATCTAAATTTTACGCATTAATGACTTACATCTGAATTCATAGCTTGTTGGTTCAAGTAACCTTGCATATGCAAGCAATTTTGATAGTTTGTCAGCATCAAGGCAAAGTTTGGTTGCTGCGACAATGTGCCATAACAAGGCGAACTTTGTAATCGTTTATTACCTATGTTTAACAGTACTTCCTGATTCCATCATAATTCAGTGACAGGGAAAAAACTTTATGCCCTATTGACTTAATTTATTGGCAGGGCATTTGTGTCTGATAGACAAAGAAAATTTTCATCCTTCAATATGCTGTTTTAGTTCATTACCTATGAATTCATTTATAAGGGTAGATTTGAAATACTTTTGAGGTCGAAAGGAGTTGCACTACATGTATAGGCATTGCACAGTATTTGAAATCATGTATATCAGACCAAGAGAATATTTTGCATTTTTCTGTGTTGAAGAGACTTTGTTTTTAGAATGGCCTTCGGCAAATTTGACTGTAACCGTAACTTTGATATTCAGTTTTTTCCTTTTTAACATGTCCAAAATGTAAAGCTTACATAAATATCATAATATTATTCAGCTTTGTGACATAATTTGGTTGTCATGAATCATTAAAAAAGATTTATGATTTCATAGGAGTGTTGGATATAAAGGATTGTTTTGAACTATTTTGGTTTAAAAAAAAACAGTCAATTACGGTCAAAATTAAGGAAAAAATCTTTCAGTTTTCATATAATATATTTGATCAATATGCAATTAGGGATAAGTTGCATAATTTATGTGTACTAAAAAAGCACAGTTCAACAAATAGATGTTGAAATAATAAATCTCTAAATATATAAATTGTAAAATTTAGAAGTAATAATATTCATAGAAATGTAAAAAAAGAAAAGAGGAAATAAGTAAGGAGATAATTTCATCAAATGTTTTTCAAAAATTATTGCAAAAGAGGAAACAGTCCTTGATATTGAACAGAAATCCACACTGCACAGATAGTTGTGTGAGGCCCCTCAAATACACGGACATGAATGACATGAATAATTTTGAGAACAGTAAATAATAAACAAGTAGCTATTTAATGGACACAACCAGAAAAATAAGTGCTGACTGGAGATTGGAACACAGTATTGAGAAAACTTGGGAGTTGACACAATATTTCAAATGGTGAAAATGACTGTTACGTGTTGTTATCCCCCCGCTTAGCGAAAGCGGGGGGATCATGTAATGCAGTCCGTCCGTACGTACGTACGTAGTGGCAAGGCATATCTCTGAAACCGCAACAGATAGAAACTTAAAATTTGGCATCATGGAAGAGTATATGACCCACTAGGGAATAGACCCCTAAAAATTGGAATTCGACCCCTTGGGGCCAAATTATGAGCAAAAAACAAATTTGGAGATATCTCCAAAAGTGTTAAAGCTAGGATATTGGAACTTATGTCACTACTTATATTGCCTTTCCCAAGTTGAAAGAGGGTATCAAAATTTTGATCCCGCCCTTAGGGGCAATGCCCTAAGNTAAAAATTGGAATTCGACCCCTTGGGGCCAAATTATGAGCGAAAAACAAATTTCGCGATATCCAATAAATGGAGATATCTCCAAAAGTGTTAAAGCTAGGATATTGGAACTTATGTCACTACTTGTATTGCCTTTCCAAAGTTGAAAGAGGGTATCAAAATTTTGATCCCGCCCTTAGGGGCAATACCCTAAGGGGTTAAAAAATGTCTAAAAACGATTGTCCAAGAACTCCTCCTACACCGTAGAAGATAGAAACATGAAATTAGGTACACTAGTAACACTTGGGGAGTTGTCTGTGCCAAAGGTTTCGGAATTTTGATTTTGGCCCGGGGGGTGGGGCTACACCCTAATATGTAAAATCTCAAAATATGGTAAGATCAGTTCATATCCCC
>MJUU01025936.1:140189-154565 GCA_002080025.1 Modiolus philippinarum | reverse complement strand
AAAAATAAATAAAACTATTTATGTATCTGAATAAACTTATTTTCCTCTGTTTTGTGTTTTTTATTTCCTCTCATCAGTGTGTAATCATCCCTTTATTGGATCGTGTAGTTACAATTTTCATTAGTGCTAAAAATAACTTAGGGTAAAGCCAGTTTGTAAACAAAATGGCGGCTGGTAGGTCAGCGATCGATCTTTGTAGAATCTTCCTGATTACACAATTTGGAGACTTTTTATAGAAATACTCCATGATCTATGGACCTAGGACTAACTTCTTGTAAAAAATTATGTTTTATAACCGCTGTGCATTGTCTCACAGGAACTTCAAACAAATATGCAAATTATGCAAATGACTTCTCGTCGACATTTATCTCCCTTGCTCTGTTTTACACGAGAAATACACAAAACCATTGACAAATCAAATGATTTTCGTCCAAAAAAATTAAATAAATACAACAGCAATAGAAAGGAATTCAACTCATATTTTATTCTTTTATTAAATACATTATGTTATTGATTTTCGTTGTACAGACATACAGCAATATGCAAATTACCCCTGATTTCACGATCTCGCTGCCTAGACAGAAATACACAATTCTCACTATTAAAACTTATGAATACACAAAAACAAAAGAACTGAACACTATTTATGTTTTATTTTTTATTAATTAGGTAATATTTATTGATTTCCTGGCAGATTTATGGCTTCGTCAACTGTTGACACTTCCGCGAGAATGTTTACCTGTAGTTACCTGTAATTAGAATATTCGATTTCAATGACTCTGATCAGCACAAGCCGCATATTTTTTATTCAAATAGGCGATATATTCTCTTATCCGATATCCAATTAGGCGGAGAAATCAACACTATAAGTATGGGAAATGGTTTGGTGTTTTGAAATCATATTCGATTTGCCGATATATTCCTTTATCCGATATTCGATTTCATGGAGTCTACTGTAAATACATCAACATTCACTGTAAGCTCGTGATAACGGTCAAGGTCTGATTGTCAATGATACATGCGTTCACAAAAATTCGTGCATTTCGACTTTGCTGGGAGCGGGGGGGATGTGCAGTCTCTAACTGCTGCGTTTCATTGACTTTATAATTGTTGGAGATTTAGTTATAAAATTGATTAAGTATCTTAATGTCATATATAATCATTTTCAGGAATTTGACCCCGAAAAATTTTACAAGTTACTAGAAGAAGCGGAAGGTCAAGTTAGAGAAACAGTAAAGAAAGATGTACCCCAATATATATTTAATAAGTTAGGTCTGAATAAAGAAGCATTGAAAGGTAATCAATTAATATTAACATTGAGTATTTTGTTGATTTGTAGAGATCAGATGATTTTAAGTAGATTTTAGTTTCCAAGTAAAACAAAAAATCAAAGAGGGTAAAATTAACACCTTAGAGAGAAATACTTCATGTTTCAAGTTATTTCAGTTCGAGCCATCGAAGTTCTACTGTATTTGTTTACTAGGATTTCTCTCATTTTAACACAAATGAAATATTTTTTCCAAAAATTCAGCAGCCAGTAGGCCATCAACAATTGAGTTTTGGTGGCCAACCTCCAATTTTAGCAGGCTTTTTTGCCATCTTTAGTTGACTAAGTTGAGGACTGCCCATACCAATAGTCCTAATCAAATAAAGTTACATTTTACTAGGACATACAAATTCGACACCAAGATAATAGCCCTGATACTGTAGTGCTTGTTATATTTCCTGGGGTATTAATTTTCATGCTATTGGCAATAAACAGGATAAGCTCAAATTTATACCCGTAAATTATTCACTGTTAATCTCAATATAAATGAACATAAATATAAATATCTTTGAATATAAAATCCCATGAATAAATCCAAGACTGAATACCTTGGAAATATTGTACTGCGATATTAAAGCACTATACAGTACTCGATGTCGTTCATAATCGATCACGTTATGTTTTTTGGTCACAGTCATGCTAAGTGAATACAGTCTGACCTGTAGTCCTGTTTACTTGATATTTATACCCCCCGCAAACAAAGTTTGGGGGGAGGTATATAGGAATCACCCTGTCTGTCTGTCCGTCTGTCCGTCCGTCTGTCCGTCTGTCCACACTCCTCGTAAACCACATGAAGGATTTTGATGAAACTTTACACAAAGGAAGGACACTATATGGAGATGTGCATGAAGTAATATGAATATTGTCCAACACAGGAAGGGGAGATAATCCGACTTTGACTTTTCGTTGATTCCCTATTTATGGGTTACCTCGTAAGCGCAACTCCTCTTAAACCACTTGAAGGAATTTAATGAAACTTCATACAAAGTAAGAACACTATTATGAGATGTGCATGAAGGAATATAATTATTGTCAGAAACCAGGAAGGGAAGATCATCCGACTTTGACTTTTCGTTGATTCCCTATGTATGGGTTACCTCTTACGCAAAACTCCTCTTAATCCACTTGAAGGTTTTTGATGAAACTTTAGACAAAGGAAAAACACTATTAGTAGATGTGTAAAATGTCAAATAGGCTGAAAAGGGTGAATTTTACATTTGTCTGATTTAGACAGAGTGTTTTCATTGGAACCCTTGTGAAAAGTTTTTTCTTGAAGATTATATCATTGTGTCCACACTTGTACTGTGTCCTCACCTGTATTGTGTCCACACCAACTTAATTTTGTACTTACCATATCGATTCAGGGTTCAATGAGCGGGGGGTATCTTTGGCTGCCATTCGGCGACAGCTCTTGTTGATACTAATTCGTATTATCCAAGACTTATTCACATTATACCAGATGTTGGGATGGACAATGATAACACTTTATTCCCCTACTACATTTATGGATAGGATTTAAGAAGTTATGATTGGAAAATCTTTAGAAATTGTTCAAATGAATTTCATAAAAGATAGTAGTAATTAAAGGAAAATTTCGGCTTACTTTGCCATTAAAATTAAAAGGCTTGTACATATGTCATCTAAGGTACTGATTTCCATGAAATGTGGGGTTATTATAATGCTGTATGTGAGTTTGCTCATATTTCTCTCATTCATTTAATTCCAATTGCTAATGCAACGTCCCATTTCATTGGTCAACGTCATGAACAACAAAAACGTTATTTCTCAATAAACTTTTCTTGCCCATTAATACACTACGACGTTAAATAGTGCAGTATATGATGACGTAAAAATCAGTGACAACATTGTTCAAAGTTCAAAGGATTGGAATTATAAGAAATAAAAGTAATTTTGGAGGAGTTTATGGATGTGTAAACGCGGCCTTTCTCTCACAAACTCTACATAAAGTCCTTCGGACTTTATTTAGTTTGTGAGTGAGTCAGCCGCGTTTACACATCGATAAACTCCTCCAAAATTACTTTTATTCCTATATTGTAATTACAGAAATAACAGATCCAATAGAGATAAATCCAGATGAGATGGATACATTAGACCTAGATTTGTCTGAGGTAATGTTACTGTATTTAAGGTAGTTTGGAGTCAATCAGAAGGTAGTTGCCACCTTTAAATGAAAGTAATCAGAATTTCATAAAAGTGTTCTGAATAAGTAGAACTTAATGAAAAGTTGACAATAAACAAAAAAAAAATAATAGGTTCATACTCTTGATTTTGAGATACAAGCAATTAAAAATGGCTTGAAATGTCAATTTTCTAGGTGTTTCATAAGCTTTGTATAATTTGTAAGTTTTGAAAATCAATTGAAGAAGTAATGTCAAATTCCTTGAAATTTTGTCCAAAATTCCTTAAAGGTACATGCTCTTAGAATATAACATGAAAAGTATGTGTTCATTGGCAAATATTTTACATGTTATGATATGGCAAAAACAGAGGAGTTGCATTTCTGACCAAATTTTCAAAAATCATTGGTGGCAACTACCTTAATAATCTGGATTGTGCTTTATTTGATACATTAAAATCTCCTTTAGGTGTTTCTTTTAAATTTTAAATATGAATTTTGGTATGAAGGTAAAAGCCCTAAATTAGATAAATTTTTAGTACATTGTATACTGTTTTACATCATAAAACAGTCCAAACAAAATATCTCTTAAAGCTTCAACACAATGTTATCATTGTTCATAGTTCTCTGTTTTATATTTTATTACAGTCCAAACAAAATATCTCTAAGTTTAAAGCACCAACAGAAGATGACTTTGAAACCATCAAACTTATAAGTAGCGGAGCTTATGCGTAAGTTTTCATGTATAATGTAGTATAGCTGTTTTGTAGTTTTCCAGCAAAAGTTTACAGTAAAAACAAGATCCAACAGGTGTAGATTTTCTTGATTAATTGACATATCCCTGCATATAATAAGTACTGAAGGATAATGGGTCAGGATGTCATATGATTATGGAACTGTATTTTATATCACAAAGCTAACACGTCTATTGGTTTGAATCCCGGATCTGTTTGGGGAGGGGGTCTGGTTATAGTAAAAAAAATTCCAACTTAAAACTTCAGGCTTTCTCTCCAACAAGCCTTTTGACCCATCTAGAAGCTCCCAACTGTTATACTGTGGTTTACACCATCAGATAAAACTTGCCTTCACTTCAAATGTTGAGTTGACATTGCCAAAACAAAAGAGCTTCAGAATGTTGGGAAGCCAATATCCTCTTTAAAAAGACCAAATCTAACTTGGAAATTTTATAAAAAGTAAAGACTGTCACTTGTGGAAAGCTCTGTACGTAGTCAATTTTGGCATTTGCTTTATATTGTTTCTGTCAGTTATTTTAAATATTTTGATTTTTGATCTTGATTTTTATCTGCACAGAGGAGACATAAATATTCAAAATAGCCATCTGCAGAATCAAAATTACTGTTAGTTGGTATTTCATATTTTAAAGACTGTGTGCATTAGAAATATCTACTAACATAGAGCTTATGGCACTTAAATTATTTATTAAAGGATTGCTAAAAAATTGAACTTTTCCTAAATTATCTGTCTAAACATTGATGTAGAATTTTTGTTTTGAACAAGACTTATTAAGAAATTAACTCATATAAGAGCAATTTAAGTTTATTGCAGTATTGTTGGCAGTAAAAAAACAGCCTTGATTAAAAAAAGACTGATTTGTTCTCATGAATTACATATTTAGGTGTCAACACATCACAAAATGGTTAATTTATAGTTAAACCGCCAATTATTGTTAATAAGAGAAAATAAATTAACAATTTTATGTGAATGTTGGATAAAAAAATGTTTATTATGACTTGTAAATGTGGTCGTTAGTTGTGTGAAACAGGAAGGAACAGAATATAATTTAATGTTGACTTTTAATAATGAGGAAATTTAGAAAAAAAACAATAAAAGTAGGGGCTGTTAAGACGTGCTGATAATGAAATAGAACCTCATTATGTAGCCACAATTTTTGTATAATGTAAAATGTTTTAGCGATAGGTCAAGGGAGATTTATACTGTAGTAATGACAAACTTGGAAAAGTGGCCTTTCAAAAACAGTGGCATGTCTGGAGGTTGTGAATGAAATAGGACATTTAAACAAGGCTTAATGTATTTTGTAAACATGGATTTCTGCCAATGGTTTAAGATTAAACCACATGCATTTTGATTTCCATAGGGCAACATGTGTCCTGTTTGACCAAAGTCTAAAATTTATACAGCAAATTTTTCTATATAATTGTATTGATAATAAAAATCTCTTGAGAAATTTTGATTGCATTGTAGTTGAAATTCAAATTATTATACCCTCACTCCATAGGAGAGGGGGGTATAATGTTTTACCCTTGTCTGTCTGTCTGTCCATCTGTCAGTCAGTCCCTCCGTCTGTCCGTCCATCCAAAACATCTTTCGTCAATGATTTCTCAGCATGTGTATGTAGAAATGATTTGATATTTGGTCAGTATGATGAGTTGTATCGTGTCTCCCCTTTTTGAGTCTGTATCTCATCTACTTCCTGTTTGACGATAATTTTGATTTTCGCCATTATAGCCATATATTGAAATTTATGTAGTAATGGTTTGATATTTGGTGTAAAGCTTTAGTGTGATGAGTTGTACCGTGTCTCCCTTTTTCAAGTCTGTAACTTATCTACTTCCTGTTTGATGATAACTTTGATTTTTTCCCATTATAGCGATGTATTGAAATTTTTCATAAAGGATTTCTCAGCTTGTGTTTGTAGTAATGATTTTATATTTGGTCTAAAGCTTAAGTATGACGATTTGTACTGTGTCTCCCCTTTTCAAGTCTATAACTCACTTACTTCCTATTTGACAGTAATTTTATTTATCACTGCAACACTGCCAATGCTTGTATTGCATCCACACTTGTTCTGTGTCCTTGCCTGAATTATGTCCACACATACTTAACTTAGCATTGCAATATTGATTCAGGGTTCAATGAGCGGGGTATAACTGGCTGCCATTTGGGGACAGCTCTTGTTTCTCACTAAAAAGATAAGCCAGTTCTGGTTTTCAAGGGTACAAGATATTTTTGTCTTGTAACCCCAACCCCAGCACAAGACAGAAAACTACTAGGCAACTTATTCTGACGTTACCAAGGAATGTCAGATGTCAAGTACCTGAACTTTCTGGTGGTAAACGAATCCCATTTTGTGGTTATAAATGTGAGAAAAATAATCAAACACTGTTAAAAATGCAAGAATTAGAAATCTCAGACACCCTCGGGTACGATTTCAATGGTTCTCTGACTCTGCAAGCCTCATCAATGAAATATTTAAATCTTACCGTTGGGTGTCTGAGATTTCTGGATCTTGCACTTTCACCAGTGTTAGATTCAGTTCGATGTATTCATTGATTGTTGTCAAATTATTAATTAGCACAAGAATCAATCTAATCAGTTCTCTGTATTAAACAGGAATATGATATAGGTTACTGTACAATAAATTTTAAAATTTAGTGGCAAAACAGTCTCACTGCAAATAAGACTTTTAAATAGGAGCTAGTAGGCATTTTTAAATGCATCTGTCTGTTTAAGGACACTTTGTTTAGCAGTTGTTATTGATCTCTTTTTTGGATAGGGGGCACTCAGGGCTAATGATTGTAGTATTTTATGACTTACATATTATTAGATGATATTTGTTTAAATAGTTTTGTTGTTTTTAAATTTTACAATATGAAGACATGACAAAACTGATAAGTATCACTTTTATGTTTTCTAGATCTGTGTATTTAGTACGACATAAAGAATCAAGACAGAGATTTGCAATGAAAAAGATCTGTAAACAGAATGTAGTCCTACGTAACCAGACTGAACAAGTCTTTACAGAAAGAGATATCATGAGTTTTACTGACAATCCATTTGTTGTTAGCATGTACTGTAGTTTTGAAACACAGGTAATTTACCTGTCCTCATATAAAGTAGTTTTGAAACGGTGGTAATTTAGGGCTGTCCCAGAAATAATTATGTGGTGATGTCAGAAGGCCTTTTTATGGAAATTTGATGGGTCTTGGGTATGTTCCATTATAGCATTATATAGAAAAAGAAATAAAAAAAAATTATACATGGGTCCTTTTAAAAAGCACCATCAGCAAAAAGTCCAAATGCTGGGTGGGGAAAGGTACTTGTCCAGCATTGCCAACAGCTGTTATTTTATACATGTATCTAGTGTATTTTATATGTCACAAAGCCAGTCCCTGTTTGTTGAGGTTGACATAATACAGTTTGAGGCATACAGATCATAACATGCCATTTGTTATTTATATAAATGATGTATACAGTAAAACATCACTATGTTGCTATAATTTGTTTAGTAAAGTAACAGAATAAAGTTGACCTTTGATGACTCAAACTGCAATAGCTGTAACATGATGGAAGTCTCAAACCCTTTATCTGGTCCCTTTTTTTCAAGCTTTTAATCATAGGTTGATCTCAATAGCTCTTTTCACCCTACCTTTGGGTGTTTGAGCCATAACCTTTGGGTTTATAGCCATAACCTTAGGGTGTTTGAGCCATAACCTGTGGGTGTTTGAGCAATAACCTGTGTGTGTTTGAGCCATAACCTGTGGGTGTATGAGCCATAACCTTCGGGTGTTTGAGCAATAACCTTTGGGTGTTTGAGCCATAACCTGTGGGTGTATGAGCTATAACCTTTGGGTGTTTGAGCCATAACCTTTGGGTGTTTGAGCCATAACCTTTGGGTGTATGAGCCATAACCTGTGGGTGTTTGAGCCATAACCTGTGTGTGTTTGAGCCATAACCTGTGGGTGTATGAGCCATAACCTTTGGGTGTTTGAGCCATAACCTGTGGGTGTTTGAGCCATAACCTGTGGGTGTATGAGCCATAACCTTTGGGTGTTTGAGCCATAACCTTTGGGTGTATGAGCCATTACCTGTGGGTGTTAGAGCCATAACCTTTGGGTGTTTGACCCATAACCTTTGGGTGTTTGAGTCATAACCTGTGGGTGTTTGAGCCATAATCTGTGGGTGTTTGAGCCATAACCTTTGGGTGTTTGAGCCATAACCTGTGGGTGTTTGAGCCATAACCTTTGGGTGTTTTAGCCATAACCTTTGGGTGTTTGAGTCATAACCTGTGGTGTTTGAGCCATAACCTGTGGTGTTTGAGCCATAACCTTTGGGTGTTTGAGCCATAACCTTTGGGTGTATGAGCCATAACCTTTGGGTGTTTGAGTCATAACCTGTGGTGTTTGAGCCATAACCGCGGGTGTTTGAGCCATCAAAGTTTTAACCTTTGGGTGTTTGAGCCATAACATTTGGGTGTTTGAGCCATAACATTTGGGTGTTTGAGCCATAACCTTTGGGTGTTTGAGCCATCAAAGTTTTGACTGCAGATTGACTAAAGTTTGTGAGGGCTGTTCCAGAAAAAAATCTTTTGTGTGGAAGGGGAAGGAGGAGACATTTGAGTAAAAATTTGATGGGTTATGGGTATATTTGAGACTGACTAGCAATGTAGAAGAACAAACAAATAAGGTATGCAATATGGGGCCTTTATAAAAGTACTGTCCAACCCCTATACAATTAATTCAGGAATAGCCCTGAGTATTGATGAATTTCTTAAGTATGAATTTTATTTTGTATCTGCATCTGGATTTTATAACAAAGACAACAAATTGCATATTACAGAGACATTTATGTATGGTGATGGAGTATGTGGAAGGAGGAGACTGTGCTACATTACTGAAGAATGTAGGACCATTGGTGTATGATTTAGCCAGGTAACACTAATGTAATTCTGTAGAACCTTTGGTGTAAAAACTAATGTAATTCTGTAGAACCTTTGGTGTATGATTTAGCCAGGTAACGTTAATATATTTCCATAGGACCTTTGGTGTATGATTTAGCCAGGTAACGTTAATATAATTCCATAGGACCTTTGGTGTATAATTTAGCAAGGTAGTGTTAATATAATTTCATAGGACCTTTGGTGTATGATTTAGGGAGGTAAAACATATATAATTCTGTAGGGCCTTCTGTGTTTTACTTTCTTATGATCTCGGATAAAAATGTTTGTTGATATCCATGAATAATATAAACTATTAAGGAATGGTGAAAAATACTAGACATGTAGATAGTCATCTTTCATGCAACTAATCAATCAACAGGTGGAAAGTCACCAAACTGCCTTCAATAACATCCATACTGATCAATAAACTTCTTAAAGCCTGTCCACCTTCAGGTATGAATAAAACCTCCAATTCTATCTGCATTTTTAAATGTAAAACTGTTTTACTGTTTATTAGGTTCCAGTTTTCATGGATTTCTTGGTTGAATGAAACCACTAGATTTAAACCCAAGGAATACCAACTTTCACATGCATGTCAATAAAAATGTCATCAAACCATGAAATCACAAACCCATGAATCAATGAATTTTTTTGTAACACCACAAAAATTGAAACCTTTAATAAAAGTACTTTCACAGTATATAAAACATAGAATTAATCCAAGAACAAACTGTTAAGAAATCTGTTATAAGATAAAACTATATATTTACAGGATGTATTTTGCTGAGACAGTTCTGGCATTAGAATATCTACATAGTTATGGTATAGTTCACAGAGATCTCAAACCAGACAAGTAAGATCTAAATTGCTTTACACCAAATCACTTCAGTTCTGTATTTAAGTATTTACAAATTATCTTAGACCAATAGGTTTTGATCTTTTATTGACTTTTTAGCTCTCCTAGCCCTACCCAAGTGAACTTTGTCATTGCTTGGCATCTGCCTTCCCTCTGTTTGTCCATGACAATTTTTTCATCCAGAGTTCCCCTCCTCTGATTTCACTGGACCAGTTAGAACCAAACATGGTCACAATGGTCTATGGATGGTTCTTTTCAAATCTGTATCCGACAGGTCTGCACACATCCAAGATGGCTGCCAGCTGGGAACATAGTTAAACATAATGGGAAACATTCAAAGATATCCTTCTGAGAAACTACTAGTCCAGTTAGAACAAACCTTAGTCACAATGATCCTTAGTTGATCCCTTTCAAAAAAAGTATCTGGCACGTTCATACCACATTCAAGATGACCCCCAATTTGTTGAAGATTGGACCTATGGGAAACACATTCAAAGATATACTAGTCCAATTGGAACCAAAATTGGTCACAATTATCCTTTTATAATACCTTCCTAAAAATGTATCTGACAGGTTAGTACCTTATCTAAGATGACAGCCAGTGGTCAACATAGTTTGACATTGGACCCCATTAAAAGAACTTGGTCTGAAACCACCAATCACATTGGAACCAAGGTCAAGACATTTGTGTGTGGCTGGTTTGCATTCAGTCCATGGTTGCCCCCAGCTGTTAGCATAAATGTACACTTGACCCTATTACATTATGCCATTTATATCAGTACGTCAGCCATGCTCAATTGAGCAAAAGGGCTCTTATTATTTATATGACATAAGAAAGAGGTGCACTTAATGGAATTTTATTAAAAGATCTAAGGTCAAAATAAATAAACATATGGTATTTGTGGTAGCAAAAGATAACAACTGACTTTTCTCTGCTATAAAGTGGAAATCTGCTTTGTGCAATCAAGATTTTACTGTTTTGATTATATTACTGTTTATTTCCTGTCAAATCCATTTTACAGGAATTCTATGTAGATTTTAGTTTAGAATATTGAATCAATATTTTTTTTATTTCAGTCTGTTAATAACAGCGACTGGACACATCAAACTAACAGATTTTGGTCTGTCAAAGATTGGTTTAATGAGCTGTAAGTTTATATGCTACCTTTTAATATCATCTAGAATTTGCCTGAAAGCAAATTGTTTTTTAAGTTGATTTTCATGTAAACCATATCTGAAACCGTTTATGTTGGAGATATATTCCATAAAACTGTATCATAATTATTTTCAAATAGAATGCTTTAAATGCAACAACAATTTAAAAGAGGAAGGATTAATGTCATTTAGCTACATGTATTTATCAGAAGTTATGTTTTTCCTGATACAGAACTAAATGATAACTGTTGAGAACTTTTGTACACATAAAACATTGCTTAAATGAGTAGGCAAAGTAATCACATTGAATTTCATATTCGGTTGTTTTATTTTCAATATTTGATCTACGACATTTTCCTAAATAACAGAAACATTTCTTTCGTGTAAATCTCTTCATTCTTTTCTCTCAGTAACCTGGAACTTGTCTGTAAGATCACCTATATTTTGTCATTCTTTTCTCATTGTAACCACAAACTTGTATGAAAGGTCACTTATACATTGTTATTCTTTATTCACAGTGACGACAAACTTGTATGAAGGATCACTTGACAGTGATTGTAAACAGTTCCAAGACATGCAGGTACAAGGCACACCAGAATATATAGCTCCTGAGGTTATACTGAGACAAGAATATGGTTAGTTCCATTTCCAAATTAAATATTAAGTAACAATATGAGGAGCTTTAGATGGAATATGATACATTCTAATATGACTTTCTTCTTTCGCTTTGGAAACAAAGCTATGTTCTAATTCCAACAATATTTTTCAGCACATGTGTATATTTTGTTACAAAAGGACATTCGTAATGTACAATTTTACATTTTATTCACCCAATATTCATTTAATTTTGTGTAAATAACGTTTTAAATAATGAATCACCCCGAAATCCACATCAAATAATGACAATATTAGAAATTTACAACAGTTACCAAATTTAAGAATCTGACATGAAATTGACATAACCGTAACCTAGCAACGAATGTGTTGTTATGAAATCGTATCTATGTTGCATATCATGCTAAACGATTTAAATATAAAACTTTTAATTTTTAACGTTAATAAAATTATAAATATGAGTTTTATTCCTTTTATTTCCTATTTTGGCTTCAAAAATACATAACTAAGCAGTCATATGAATCAGAAACACAACCAGCTCATACTTATACCTGCTTCGATTTTAAAATATCTGTATTTTCTATGTTTTATAACAGATCATTTGTATAAATTCATAAGCTTATGAGCCACTTGTATTAATAAAACAACGAATATAGATTTCTCTATGTCCATTTATGTTTTTGTATGCAGTTTTCCGACATGTATCAGTTCTAGTGCAAAACCGACTATTGCTCTACTAGAGCTGCTTCGGATGTTTAAAACTCTTATTAAATATATTAGAATCGAAATAGATTATTGCAATTGGGCTCTATGCGAATTAGAACATGGTCAGACCTTATATTTGTCTTCATTTTATACATCGCTATCGCTCGGTATAAAATATTGACAAATATAAGGTCTGCCCATGTTCTAATTTGCATACAGCCCGCTTGCAGTAATCTATTTCTTAAGTGAAACACTGAATCAATTTAAAACCTGTATTGTAGTACCAACTAGCATCTTTACATTCAGAACTTTCTAATTGGTTCAGTTTTTGAACATGCGTTTTGAAGATGTTTTTACTTGCTAAAAGCGAACATTAGGTTCAAAGGTAACATTTCAAAAAGACAAAACTTAAAAAATAAAATACAGTACTTGAGTTGCACCAAGTATTGGTTTAGAGTAGTTGAAATGTTCATTACATGTAAAGTTATCTATAGATTAGAGACTGAGAATACAATAAATATTTGTTTAACTGGGAAAGATGTGTAATTAGAATCATGAAACATGACAATGATTTTATTATACCCCCCTCCCCGCAAACAAGGGGGGGTGTGTGTGAGTGAATAGGAATCACCCTGTCCGCCCATCAATCCATGTACCTTGTCAGTGCATTTTCTCCTAAACTGGTTAAGGTAGATAGACATTAATATTTATATCTATGAGATTTTGTTATAAATCAGTACAATTGAAGACCTCATCCTACACATTTGAAATCTGCAATGAAAAGTATGGGTCACCATGCTTGTTTTTTCTAGAATCCAGATCAAAGATTATGCATTTTTGGCTATTTTTTCACCAAAATTTATATTGAATGCATGGGGAAAATACAGAAAGCAATCTTTAACTTCACATAATGAATATTCTATCCATGAGATTTTTTTGCACTTTTGTTACTAGATTGTTTATAATCTCAACTACAGGAAAAGGTAAAAAAATGTATAGGTCACTATGCTTTTAACAGAGATACTTTACAAAGTTACCTTTATGGAAATTATTTACGGGAAAGGGTAGTTAACTCATGGCAAAGTAGAGGAAATATGATGTTTCACATTAGTCAATCAATTATGACATCCCAAAGGAAAACCTGTTAACTCAAAAAATCAAACCAAACCCATATTTTGACTCTATATTTTTAGTTCGCCTCAACGAAGTTGAGGGGGACTATTGGAGTACCCCCGGCGTCCGCGTCTACGTCTACGTCCGCGTCCGCATTTGGGCATATATCTCTGCAACTATGCATGGTAGGATCATCAAACTTTGTATGCAGGTGCATCTTGGGCTATCTCACAGCCTCCAAGAAAATTGGGTCTCTCTGACCTTTATTTTCCGCTTGAACGACTTACATTCAAGTTTACGTCCGAGTTCAGATCTCAGTCACTATACATGGTAGGATCATGTAACCTTGCATATGCATGCATCTCTGATGGTAGGTCAGCATCCAGGCAAAATAAGTTCACTTTGACCTACTGTGGAAGTACTTTTATTCGTGGACACCAATTTTCGTGGTTTTGATAAAAATCACTATTTCGTTGGTACTTAAATTCGTGGTTCTGTTTTTTCTGCACTAATACTCTAGGGAAAAATGCATTTTGTTGGGAACGTAATTTCGTGGTTTTGACGAACCACGAAATCCACGAAAATTAGAACCCAACGAACAATAGTACTTTCACAGTATATTTTCTGCTTGAATGACTTACATTCAAGTTTACGTCCGAGTTCAGATCTCAGTCACTATACATGGTAGGATCATGTTACCTTGCATATGTATGCATTTCTGATGGTAGGTCAGCATCCAGGCAAAATTAGGTCACTTTGACCTATATTTT
>MJUU01025936.1:127541-138834 GCA_002080025.1 Modiolus philippinarum | reverse complement strand
TTGACCTATATTTTATGCTTGATTGATTTACATTCAAGTTTTAGGACGAGTTCAGATCTTAGTCACTATACATGGTACAATCATGTAACCTGGCATATGCATATAACTCTGATGGTAGATCAGCATCCAGACAAAATTAGGTCACTTTGACCTATATTTTCTGCTTGATTGATTTACATCCAAGTTTTTGGACAAGTTCATATCTCAGTCACTTTACATGGTAGGATCATGTAACCTTGCATAGGCATGCATCCCTGATGGTACATCAGCATCCAGGCAAAAGTAGGTCACTTTGACTTATGTTTTACGCATGAGTGATTTATGTCCAAGTTTTCAGGCAAGTTCAGATCTCAGTCACTATACATGGTAGGATCATGTAACCTTGCTTAGGCATGCAAATGTGATGTCAACATCCAGTCAAGATTTTGTTACTGTGACAAAGTGCTATAACGAGGCGAACTCTGTAATCGTTGATTACCTATGTTTCTAATGTGTGATTGAATTGCGCAGCACAACAGTGTCTATCTACCAAAATAATTGATTCATCTTTATCTGTGTACATTTACATACCAGCCTGATTAATCTATTGTAATATTGAATTATCTATTTTGTTCAAAAATTTAGTTTCATTTATGCCGAATTGAAGTGCTATTATGCAGTTCATTTTTAACATTTCAGGAAAACCAGTTGATTGGTGGTCAATGGGGATTATTTTGTATGAATTCTTGGTTGGATGTCCTCCATTCTTTGGTGATACACCTGAGGAGTTATTTTCTCAAGTAATAAATGGTAAGTTTTGAATTTCATAGTAATATTGTAATTGGGGTAAAGATGACTTGAACCTCAGATGGAGGATTTTCCTAATGTCAACTTGACATTTATTTACCAAGAACCAACCGAAAAACAAACTACAAAGGTACAATAGTTTGATATATTTTAGTTAGGATTTATTTCAAGAATGCTGTTTTAATAATACTTTATATTCTAAAATCTGTGTATAAATTCATTGATAGTGCTTTTATGAATTGTTATAAAAATTTAGATTTAAAGATGAAATGTACATATACATGTTATTACAGAGGAATTAGAATGGCCAGATGAAGATGAATGGCAGGTACGAGATGATGCCAAGGACTTGATCACAAATTTACTTAACTATAATCCTATAAATAGACTGGGTAAACAGGGGGCATTGGAAGTTAAACAACATGTGTTTTTCTTTGGACTTGACTGGGACGGATTACTCAGGAAGAAAGCAGAATTTGTACCAAACTTGGACGATGATGAAGATACTAGTTATTTTGATCGTAAGTTCATAGATGTAAATTACATATAATTGTATAATAATATGTGCTGTTTAATGTGGAACTTTTGAGATAAGGCAAATCTGAGTCAATTTCTTTAACTTGTTTGCTGATTGGATAGTTATACCCCCCGCAAACAAAGTTTGGGGGGTATATAGGAATCACCCTGTCCGTCCGTCCGTCCGGCTGTCTGTCTGTCTGTCTGTCTGTCCGTCCATGTACCTTGTCAGCGCATGTTCTCTTAAACGGCTGCTTTGATTTTGATGAAATGTTACACAGTTGTAGTACACTATCTGAAGATGTGCATGAAGTAATATAGTTGTTGCCCGAAATTTTTAAGGGGAGATAATTCGTCTTTGAATATTTTGTGGAAAAGGGGGGTGGGGGGAGGCGAACTTTGTCAGCGCATGTTCTCCTAAACGGCTGCTTGGATTTTGATGAAATGTTACACAGTTGTAGTACACCATCTGGAGATGTGCATGAAGTAATATGGTTGCTGCAAGAAATTTTGAAGGGGAGATAATTCGTCTTTGAATATTTTGTCGAAAAGGGGGGAGGCAAACCTTGTCAGCGCATGTTCTCCTAAACGGCTTCTTGGATTTTGATGAAATGTTACACAGTTGTAGTACACCATCTGAAGATGTGCATGAAGTAATATGGTTGCTGCTTGAAATTTTTAAGGGGAGATAATTCGTCTTTGAATATTCTGGAAAAAGGGGGGTGTGTGGACAAACCTTGTCAGCGCATGTTCTCTTAAACGGCTGCTTAGATTTTGATGAAATGTTACACAGTTGTGGTAAACCACCTGAACATGTGCATGAAGTAATATGGTTGCTGTCCAAAATTTTGAAGGGGAGATAATTTGTCTTTAATATTTTCAGAAAAAAAAGGGGGAGGTATATCATTTTGTCCATACTTGTATTGTGTCCACATTTGTACTGTGTCCACAACTGTATTGGGTCCACACACACTTAAATTTACACTTGCCATATTGATTCAGGGTTCAATTAGCGGGGGGTATACCTGGCTGCCATTCGGCGACAGCTCTAGTTAGTTTTGGCTATTGGAATTCCTCAAACATCGACTATAACTAGAGTTCTTGTTATGTAGAGATTTTTAGCTCACCTCACGAATTGAGGGGGGCTTATGTGATGCCCCAAGCATCGGCCTCTGCGTTCAGTTAGGAAAAATGGTTAAAGTCCATTCCTACTTACTGACATGCCCCACATCAACCATATTGGTATGCCCGATGCATTTTGGGAGGACAACTGGAATGCATGCTTCGGATGCTGTCTCTGACATACATTTTATGCATGAGCGACTTGGTAAAGTAGAATGGTTAAAATCCATTCCCACTTACTGACATGGCCCACATCAACCATATTGGTATGTATGATGTATTTTTGGATGAGAACTGGAATGCATGCTTCGGATACTGTCTCTGACCTACATTTTTCGCATGAGCGACTTGGTTAGGTAGAATGGTTAAAGTCCATTCCCGCTCACTGACATGGCCCACATCAACCATATTGGTATGTATGATGCATTTTGGGATGAAGACTGGAATCCATGCTTAGGATTCTGTCTCTGACCTACATTTTACGCATGAGGGACTTGGTTAGGTAGAATGGTTAAAGTCCATTCCCGCTTACTGACATGGCCCACATCAACCATACTGGTATGCATGATGCGTTTTGGGATGACCACAACAGTGCATGCTTCGGATGCTGTCTCTGACCTGCATTTTATGCATGAGTGACTTGGTTAGATAGAATGGTTAAAGTCCATTCCCGCTTACTGACATGGCCAACATCAACCATATTGGTATTTATGATGCATTTTGGGATGAGGACTGGAATGCATGCTTCAGATGCTGTCTCTGACCTACATTTTGCGCATGAGCGACTTGGTTAGGTAGAATGGTTAAAGTCCATGCCCGCTTACTGACATGGCCCACATCAACCATACTGGTATGCATGATGCGTTTTGGGATGACAACAACAATGCATGTTTCGGATGCTGTCACTGACCTACATTTTACGCATTACTGAATCTGTTTAAACAAATGATTATAGTCCATTCCTGGATATTGACATGTGCAACATGTGACAATGTTGTGCAACAAGATGAGCTTAGCAGGCTGTGGCTACTTTCTATGTTTATGATTTATAAGCTATCCTGTCACATTACATTTCATCCCTCTGTACATGCATACACTGTACTTCGTACTATGGTTGGATCTGAGGAACACGCTCTCTTTGCATTTTAGAGTTTTGACCCAATTTACAAATAAAAAGCATGACATAATAAAATGATATTTATAATATCTGACTTTGTTCATCACGATGACAAAATATCAATAATATTATAAGATTTATTTTGTTTCAAAACATTTACAAGATCAACATATTTTCATACCTGGGCTAAAGATGAAACNTGTGTCCACATTTGTACTGTGTCCACAACTGTATTGGGTCCACACACACTTAAATTTACACTTGCCATATTGATTCAGGGTTCAATTAGCGGGGGTATACCTGGCTGCCATTCGGCAACAGCTCTAGTTAGTTTTGGCTATTGGAATTCCTCAAACATCGACTATAACTAGAGTTCTTGTTATGTAGAGATTTTTATCTCACCTCCTGAAGTGAGGGGGCTTATGTGATGCCCCAAGCATCGGCGTCGGCGTTCGGTTAGGAAAAATGGTTAAAGTCCATTCCTGCTTACTAATATGCCCCACATCAACCATATTGGTATGCCCGATGCATTTTGGGAGGACAACTGGAATGCATGCTTCGGATGCTGTCTCTGACTTACATTTTATGCATGAGCGACTTGGTTAGGTAGAATGCTTAAAGTCCATTCCCGCTTACTGACATGGCCCACATCAACCATACTGGTATGTATGATGCATTTTGGGATGACAACAACAATGCATGCTTTGGATGCTGTCTCTGACCTACATTTAATGCATGAGTGACTTGGTTAGGTAGAATGGTTAAGGTCCATTCCCACTTACTGACATGGCCCACATCAACCTTATTGGTATGTATCATGCATTTTGGGGATGAGAACTGGAATGCATGCTTCGGATACTGTCTCTGACCTACATTTTTCGCATGAGCGACTTGGTTAGGTAGAATGGTTGAAGTCCATTCCGGCTCACTGACATGGCCCACAACAACCATACTGGTATGTATGATGTGTTTTTGGATGACAACAACAGTGCATGCTTCGGATGCTGTCTCTGACCTACATTTTACGCATGAGCGACTTGGTTAAGTAGAATGGTTAAAGTCCATTCCCGCTAACTGACATGGCCCACATCAACCATATTGGTATGTATGATGCATTTTGGGATGAAGACTTGAATCCATGCTTAGGATGCTGTCTCTGACCTACCTTTTATGCATGAGGGACTTGGTTAGGTGGAATGGTTGAAGTCCATTCCGTCTTACTGACATGGCCAACATCAACCATACTGGTATGCATGATGCGTTTTGGGATGACAACAACAGTGCATGCTTCAGATGCTGTCTCTGACCTACATTTTATGCATGAGCGACTTGGTTAGATAGAATGGTTAAAGTCCATTCCCGCTTACTGACATCGCCCACATCAACCATACTGGTATGCATGATGCGTTTTGGGATGACAGCAACAATGCATGCTTCGGATGCTTTCACTGACCTACATTTAACGCATGACTGAATCTGTTTAAACGAATGATTATAGTCCATTCCTGGATATTGACATGTGCAACATGTGACAATGTTGTGCAACAAGGTGAGCTTAGCAGGCTGTGGCTGCTTTCTATGTTTATGATTTATAAGCAATCCTGTCACATTACATTTCATCCCTCTGTATATGCATACACTGCATATATGTACTATGGTTTGATCTGAGGAACACGCTCTCTTTGCATTTTAGAGTTTTGACCCAATTTACAAATAAAAAGCATGACATAAGAAAATGATATTTATAATATCTGACTTTGTTCATCACGATGACAAAATATCAATAATATTATAAGATTTATTTTGTTTCAAAACATTTACAAGATCAACATATTTTCATACCTGGACTAAAGATGAAACTTAAACTTACAATGGTAAACTGTCTTATTATATCTGTAAATCAACAATCATTACTAAACTCTTGTTTAACATATCTCACAAACTTGCAGTTTCCAGAAAAATTGATTTTCTTTGACTATAATTTTGACTTCAGAGAATTTTGATGAAGCTTTGTTTTCGTGATATAGTCTATCAACTTATTCATCAGGCATTTGATAGACACCTTGAATTTGTGTTGCTTTGCTTATTCATCATATCTTATTGTTCGTCCATCCCATTCACATCCCACCATAGGGACATGATAAGTGTCTAGCAGATACTTACCATCCTATGATTATCTTAAAGAATTTGGTCTAAAATACTAGCTTTCAGTCATGTGAAAGGAATTGTGCTTACCAAGTTTGTTTTTCCAATAAATATTCAAATAGAATAATAATTAAAAAAAAAACTTTTACAGCTCGATCAGACAGATATAACCATGATATAGAAACAGCTGAAGATACAGAAGATGAACCAGAGGATGCTCTGTTCCACAGTTTTAGTTCATGTTCTCCAAGATATAGTAAAGTTTACAGCAAGATAGAGGAGTTACATGAGGTATGTGGCTTTTTATTCCCGCACAACAAAATGTATCTTTGATTCTGTCATCTGTTAACTAAGAAAAAAAGGCATGTTCAACTTTTGTAGAGCTTACAAAACTTTAAGTTCACAGTGCTATTAGATTTTTGTTACTCCTCCCATTATATAGTTGTCTGGTTTAATAGGCAATAACCAAACTTTCTTTAAAAAAAATTACTTAACAGTTCCCTAAAAAAAAATTTCTTGTCAGATGACCTGGCAGCCAAGATAGCAGCCCTAGCCAATTTTTGGTTATTGAGTTAGCTTAATCCTGCCAACTACAGGCTATAGGTGAGGGTTTCCAGGCTTTACCTGGAGAAGGGATGTTGTCTCCTTGACATTTATCCCATTTCCTTTCTTTTTTCATATCTTGTTCTATAACCTCTTTTATTTTCCTTCAGAACCAAGATAGTGATAGCAGAAGAAGACATTCCAGTGCTGATGATATGAGAGCCCGTGTTCTGGAGAAAGCAGCTCTAGAAAGGAAAGATTCAAATCATTCTGAGAGCTCTGACACATCATTAGAACTTCAGTCTATAATGAGACGTGATACAGTTAGTACAGTGACAGATTCTGCTGATAAAACTGATGGTAGTACAATAAGACAGTTGGATGAAGATGTCTTTAGTTCTCCAGAATGGTATGTTGGCTTTTAATCATGTCTTCAGGACAGTCTTTGCTTTGTAAATATATCATCTTGTTCCAATGAAGTTGTCATTATTTTCATTTCATTTTCAGCAAATGTGAACTTGTAATTTTTTTATAGTATTGTTATATATAGTATAGAATTTTATTAAAGATTGTGCTTGAAAAATGTGAATTGCTGTATGAAATTGAAAATATATGTATCATGGCAGTTACATCAACAAAGAACAGTTGATATTTACTCTGAAAGTGGTATTGTTTTTGTGGGTTTCATGGTTTACTGAAACCACAGAATTTAAAACCTAGTGTAAGACTAATTGTTTAATAACTTGCAATAGAAATGCTTTCAAACCACAATTTAGAAATCCACGAAGGAATTATTATTTTTTTTTTTTAAACAAAAAAAATGAACCAAGAAATAAAAGTACATGTACTTCCACAGTGTTATACACATTATAGTAGTACTACGTTGTAAATCTGTAATCTTAAAAAATATACCACAGAGTCAAATAAATCTCTATTATCAGTAATTTGATTGAATTTCCTTTGATCTATCTAGACTGATTATCTCAGTATTACTGAAATGGACACTATCACGAAATTATTTAGTCACTGTGAAAGTGTCACTTGGGGGTGCTTTGCTGACGTCATGTTTTGGAACTATCTGTCATGTTCAAACGCATAATACATTGAATGAAGAATGCATTTGAATTCTTGCAATAACCAATAGATTAACTGTGCTAAAATTTAAATACCAGCTTATTTCCATTAATTATAAGGCTCAATTTATCATTTTGTGAATTTTGTGAATTTGTGGCCGTGATAAAGTCTATATCAAAAACAAAATGTCCTACATGTATAGTCCATATTTATTCTATTTTACAGTACTCCAAGATCTTGTCATCCCAAAACGAGCACTCCAGAGTCAAATAAATCTGATAAGGACTCGTCTTTGAACAGAAAAGATACTAGACCACCACCAATAAAGAGTATGATACCTAAGTTTGCCATCTCTTCTGATGATAATAGTGTTGTAACAAGTCCTAAAGGTAAGGAAAATCGAAAAATATTGTTGTAAGTATAAACAATATTGAATCATATTTTTGAATCATATTTATAGAAGCAATTTATTATACCCCTGCAAACAAAGTTTGGTGGGTATATAAGATTCACCCTGTCCATCCATCTGTTTGTCTGTCCATAGACTTCATCAGCACATGTTGTCTTGAATAGCTTTTTGAATTTTGATCAAATGTTACACATTTGTAGTATAACCACCTAAAAATGTGCATGAAGTAATTTCATTGCTGCCTTAAATTTTGAAGGGGAGATAATATGTCTGAAGATATTTTTTTTTTAAAAAGGGGGGAGGGTCAACCTTGTGAGTGCATATCCTCTTAAAAAATGTACTTGAATTTTGTGGAAATGTTACACAAGTAAAGTATACCACTTTAAGATGTGCATGAAGTAATATAGTTGTTGCTTAAAATTTTGAAGGGAAGAAAATTCAACATTTTGTATTTTCTGGAAAAATGGGGAAGGTATATCATTGAGTCCATACTTGTATTGTGTCCATATTTGTACTTTGTCCATGTAAAAAATGGATAACAGGAAACACCTACAACGGCTGAAATTTATAATTACATGCCACAATCTACCATGGAACTACACATGAAGAACATGAATAAGACAAAAGACATACGTAGATAACGATAGGAACTCCAGACAGCTGGATTTGGTACCGGCACTAGCAAAAGCCAGCGGTAGGGTTAAACCGGTTTATGGGTACCCAAACCTCCCCTTTATCTGTCCCGTTTCCCTATAGTATAATAAACATACGAATAAAACCCAAAACAGGTAGACTACTAACTCGATGACCACATACCTGTATTGCTTCCACACACATATAAATTTGCACTTGTCATATTGATTCAGGCTTCAATGAGTTGGGGTATAACTAAATGCCATTTGGCAATAGCTCTAGCTATCTATAAGAACAAAAGTTAAAAAAAAAAAAATATACATGTATGTTGAATTAATATGGAGACAAGTTCTTATTTAGTTTTGAAAATTTACTCAATCAACTGTGGAGTAAATATGGTACTTTTAAACTTTTTGAACTGTTATGTTAGTTGAAAAAGTCTGAAAATACACCAAAACTACCAGACTTGAGCAATTGGAACCTAAAGCACTGAAACCTAAATTCAAAGTATTTAGATATTTTAATTGTTTTTTTTTCAGAATTATCCCCAGTGGATGAAAATAAAGAAAAAGAAAATACATCCATTTCCCGTAAACATCTACAAAAATCTGCCTCTACTACAGCACTGACACTACTTATCAATCCTAATGGTATGTGTTTTAGTTGATTAAAAAGATGAATTTAAAGTTTTAAATCCAAATCAGGCATATTTTACCTTTATCATATATGATATGAAGCATATAAAGGTGTGTAGGATAAACGGGTAATGAGTTTTTTCTGCAATTGGAAAAGGCAGAAATTGTAAGAGCAGGAAATTAAACCTTTTTTATGAAATCTGTTGTTATTGAATGGAATTTCATGCTGAAAGGAGTGTAGTATTTCTCCACACAGTTTTTCTACAATAGATCATGGCTAGACTATTATCAACCATTTATTCCTGATCCATCACCTAGGTTCATGCCCTATAGTTAGATGGATTCCCTGAAAAATCAGTCAAGGTTCTGGGTACAAATACCGGTAATTGAACATGATTAAACAAATAAATCTTTTGTTTACACTTCTGTTGTTAATAATATTTTTGTATTTTAGATGAATTTATAATTCCACCAGTAACATCGCCAGGAGGATCGAGTACCAGTTCCAGAGATGGTTCTCCCTCTCGAGATATCTCGCCATTAGCAAGAAGTCTTAAACCACCATTAATAATCAAAAAGGGGGCACGAGGATTTGGTTTTGTTATCAACAGTATACGAGTATACCACGGAGATTCAGATGTGTTTAGTTTACAACATATTGTTACGGTGAGTATAATATAGTCATATGTCTGTTGTTATCTTTTACCATATACCCATGCAGTAATAGTCAATAGAGGATCTACATGCCAATAAAGGAGGAGGTATGACAAGCAATAGGAAACTGGCACCTAAAATTGCAAAAATATAAAAATCATTCAACTTCTCCAAAAATGCACTGATTTATTTGCCAAACGATTACAGTAATATAATCTAGACTCTTTTTTACAGAAAAGTCAGTAATGACATCACAGTGATGTCATAAACATGCCATATTTAGGGATAGCCAAACACGGCCATTTTGTATGAAGTTTTCATTAAAATCAAATGTGAGCAACAGCCTTACCCAAAAAGAAATTTGAACCACATCATTATCTTTTAAAAATACGTCTCATAGCAAAAGATCTTTTTGGGTAAGGCTGTTGCTCACATCTAAATTTTAATGAGAAGACATCAAAATGAGGCAATTTTTAAGGATTTTTAGGATTTTCCTGAAAAATACTAAGTTTGAGAGCCTAGTACAAAAATATGAGACAGAATTTAAAACTACAATTACTGATATCTGACAGACTAATGTCTAATGAACATCTTAAGGGTAATAATTGATTAATTTACAATACTTTGTATTTTCGAAAATGAGGGGCCAAAAAAAAGTGGCCTTACCATACCTCCTCCTTTTCGTATCACACTGTATAATACAGATAAAAATCATTGTTTTATATGTTAAGAAAGATATTCATTATTTTGTTGTATCCTTATTTTTTTTAACAGAAAGCCATGAAAATCATAAAAGCTTTTTAAATCAATTTATTCAAAAGTTTTACAAATCTATGCAAGTAAAACCTCTACAAAGGTAATTAACGAAACACGTTATCTCAATGGTGTTTAGATTGGCCTCTCTGTTCATCCAATTATATTTTTGTTAAGAAAATGAAAAATTCAAGGCAAATTACTTATATAAATATAATTATTTCCTTAGATTTAATGCAGTATTTAGCTTTGTATGGGTTAAAGGGTGAAAATTTATGAATATTGTATTGTATATTTTTTAGCCATTCTAGTCCAGCAAATAAAATAGGTCAAAAACTGATATTAGGTTTGTTTCATTTTTCAGTATAAAGAGCAGGGTGGTGTATATCTAAATTACATCTGAAGACTGGATACATATGAGACCTGGAATTATATATATATTTACAGTTGAACACCCAAGGGATTAATGATAGCAGTTCAAGCTAACGAAGTCAAACTATGTTTAAGCCTTGAACACCCAAGGGATTAATGATAGCAGTTCAAGCTAACGAAGTCAAACTACGTTTAAGCCTTGAACACCCAAGGGATTAATGATAGCAGTTCAAGCTAACGAAGTCAAACTATGTTTAAGCCTTGAACACCCAAGGGATTAATGATAGCAGTTCAAGCTAACGAATTCAAACTATGTTTAAGCCTTGAACTCCCAAGGGATTAATGATAGCAGTTCAAGCTAACGAAGTCAAACTATGTTTAAGCCTTGAACACCCAAGGGATTAATGATAGCAGTTCAAGCTAACAAAGTCAAACTATGTTAACACCCAAGGGATTAATGATAGCAGTTCAAGCTAACGAAGTCAAACTATGTTTAAGCCTTGAACACCCAAGGGATTAATGATAGCAGTTCAA
>MJUU01025936.1:93096-117087 GCA_002080025.1 Modiolus philippinarum | reverse complement strand
TACCTAATCCAAGATGGCCGCCAGCGGGGAACATAGTTTTAACATTGGACCCTATGGGAAAGACATTCAAAGATCTTCTTCTCAGAAACTACCAGTCCAATTATTACCAAACTTAGTCACAATGGTCCTTCCCAAAAAGGGTATCCAGCAGGTCTGTACCTCATCCAAGATGGCCACCGGCGGGAACAAAGTTTTAACATTGGACCCTATGGAAAAGACGTTCAAAGATCTAATCTCAGAAACTACAAGTCCAATTATGACCAAACTTAGTCACAATGGCCCTTAGATGGTCTGTACCTCATCCAAGATGGCCACCAGCGGGAACATAGTTTTAACGTTGGACCCTATAAAATACATTTAAAGATCTTCTCAGAAACTACTGGTCCAATTAGAACCAAACTAAGCCACAATGGTCCTTAGGAGGTCCCATCCAAAAAATGTATCTGGCAGGTCCATACCTCATCCAAGATGGCCACCATCTGACCAAACTAAGCCACAATGGTCCTTTGGAGGTCCCATCCAAAAAAAATGTATCTGGTAGGTCCATACCTCATCCAAGATGGCCACCATCTGGAACATAGTTTTTACATTGGCCCTTTTGATTTTAAGGGGAACCTCTGTCCAAATTTTTGAATTTTTATTTGAATTGTGGTCTGAATGTTTCAATTTCAGCATTATGTATTACCTTGATTAAAGGGGAACCCCTGCCCAAATTTTTTTTGAGTGTTGTTCTGTTATGGGTTGTAATGGATGGTGGATCTTTCAGATGCCATGGAAACCAAACAAGAATACTGTAATTTTAGAAAAAAAAGTTTTCTGCTAAATTTTATGTATTGTTTTTCCTATTGAAAATGCCTTTTATCTATCATGTCTATGTCAGCCATGGTCCAGGTGAGCGATACAGCTCTTGAGAGCCTCTTGTTCTAAGCTCAATTATTTTTTTATTTTCAATTATTCAGAAATTTTCTTTAAATTCCTATCAATTTTAGTGAAAATCAGTAAAAAATATAAAATAAAACCCTCCGACCCACCCCAGATTTTTTGTTACAGGTGGATGAGAATCTACAAATTAACTTGATAGGGCCTTATGTCAAGTCGTCATTCTGGAACAATTTTCCTTAGGAATGTTTAAACTTGAATTTGACATGATGTTTGGTATTCTAGTAGACATTCTTGAGTAACAAATCTAGTTTGAATTTGGTCTTGACAAGTTCTGTCTTTTAAATTTAATCCTATTTTTCTTCAACTGAACTTGAGTTAGCATACCATGTTGGGTTGGGCATGGTGCACATTTTGGCTATCTGTAAGAGTTATAACCATTTTTGGAACTTAAATTTCCAGAAATATTAGATTTTCTGAATTTTGAGATTTTGAATTTGTTTGTTTGTCAACAGTTTTTTTGTGTCGCCTGCTGTAAGCAGAGTCGACACATAGGGATTACTATCCGTCGACGTCGTCCGTAGGTTTTTGAATCCGCAACTCCTTCAAAACTAGTAGTTGGATTCCAACCAAACTTTCAGGATATGTTGTTCACTTGGTGTAGTTGTGCACCTGATACTCGGAATTTGGATTTTGCAGATTTTAGAGGTTCAATGAGCCAAAATTGCTCATTTGTGAGTCTGTTGTTTTGAATCTGCAACTCCTTCAAAACTGCTAGTCCAATTCCAACCAAACTTTCAGGATATGTTGTTCACCTGGTGTAGATGTGCACCTGATACTTAGAATTTTGAATCGACAGATTTTAGTGGCTCACGGAGCCAAATTGCTCATTTGTGAATCTGTCAGTTTTTGAATCCCCAACTCCTTTAAAACTGCTAGTCAAATTCCAACCAAACTTTCAGGATATTTTTTCACCTGGTTTAGATGTGCACCTGATACTTAGAATTTATATTTTACATATTATAAAGGTTCACAGAGCCAAAGTTGCTCATTTGTTATTCTGGTTAGTTAATCCTCAACTCCATCATAGCTATTTAAGTCAGATTCCAACCAGACTTGCAGGATATGTAGTTCACATGATGTTGTTGTGCATCTGATATGTAATATTTTTATTTAAAAGATTTTTGAGGTTCACTGAGCCAAAATAGCTCTTTTGTTAATTTAGTTTGTTCATGTGGTATTCTTTCAAAACTATAAGTCATATTCCAACCAACCTTTCAGGATTTGTTGATCACTTGATTTAATTGTGCACCTGATATTTACAATTTTGATTTTACAGATTTTAGAGGTTCATTTGGCCAAAAATGGCTCTTCTGTTGTGCAGGTGACACAAGTGTTCCATGGAACACCCATCAATTTTTTTGTCAAAAATATCTTGTTTTTATATGTTGAAAAGATTTGAATTTGGTGAAGCTTGCAAACGATGAGTTATAAGGATGTCACTTCTGGGTTTGTTAGGAAACCATTTGCTTTGAGCAATTTTCAAACTTGTATTGTAACCACTTCCTGTTTACAGTTACTTTGAAATGAAACTATATAAACCAAATTTTATTCGAAGATTTCTTTGGCTTATATAAGTGGGAATAACTAGAAATTTGTTCTGGAGCTTCAAATTGATGAGTTGCAAGGTGTATGCCATTTTCTGGTTTTTTGAATCACCTCTTTCTGATTTCTCTTACTTTAATTTTTAACCATAACCCTTATTTTCATCAAAGAATTCTGGACTCGTATTAGTTGAAATGATTTGAAATTTGGTCTGAAGCTTGATTTTTAACCATAACCCTTATTTTCATCAAAGAATTCTGGACTCATATTAGTTGAAATGATCTGAACCTTGAAATCTGCTAGTTGTTTTGTGCTAGTGATTTTCAAATTTGACAGCAAGCATTTCCTGTTTGCCAATACTTTGATTTTTTACTAAAGACTACATTTTCATGGAAGATATGGTGACTTGACTCATTGGCAATGATTAGCCCACCGAAAATGAAGTTTAGGGGTATATAGGAATCACCCAGTCTGTCTGTCTGTCCACGCTTTTAGTAAGGGCAACTCGTCTTAACCATTGGAAGAATTTGATGAAGCTTTACACAAAGGAAGGACACTATATAATTGTCCGAAACAAAGAAGGGTAATACATGGACTTTGACTTTTCATGGAATAGCTTTTAAGTGCAACTCCTCTTTAAACCACTGATACTTTACACAAAGGCACGACACTATATGGAGATGTGCAAGAAGGTATATAATTTTTATCCAAAACCAGGAAGGGGAGATAATTGGATTTGGACTCGTCATTGATTCCTTATGCAGATTGCCTCGTAAGCGCAATTCCTCTGAAACTACTTGAAGGATTTAATGAATCATTACACCAAGGAAGGATGCTATAAGGAGATCTTTGATTTCTGATTTTGACCAGATGAGCTAAACATAACTACAGTAGAACTTGGATGGCTCGAACTGCAATAACGTGAACACCATGGATGCCTCAAACCAATTTTGTGGTTCCTTGGTACAAATTTAAATATAGTTCCACCTTGATATCTAGAACACCCCTTTAGCTCGAACTGTTTTCATCGGCCCTTAGGTGTTTGCCATCTTAGTTCGACTGTATTGAAGAATTACCACCTTGGGAACATTGCTACTAACTTTCATTCCAACCGGCAAAGCATAAATAAAATCTAATACATTTTCCAAAAGGGTATTATGTTCAGCTATGTTTCCTGCTAGCAGCCATATTGAATGAGGTAACATAATAATCACAAACTTTAAAGGGAACTGACTACCCAAGGACTTTTATCAAATTTGGTTAAAATTATCTGAGTGGATTTAAGGGTTGATCTTTGAACCCCATATTCAACAGGGTTCTTTGTTTAAAACTTTTTTTCCTTCTGGTAGCCATCTGGGATGAGGTAAGAGTCAACATGAAAATTGCGTATTTCTTAGCAATCACCCAAGGACATATATGATTAGATTTGGTTAAAACTGGTGAAATCTTGAAATCTTCCATAGGGTGCTATATTAAACTATGTATCAGCAGGTGGCCATCTTGGATGAGGTACAAACTGAAAATCACAAACTTTGAAGGGGTAACCTAGGGACTATTATGATAAAATTAAACTGAAATTGTTCAGATCATTGGGAAGAAAATATTTTTAATGCATCCACATAGAAGTATCGTCTAGATTTACATCCCCATAAGATCTTATGTTACACTAAATTCCCTGCTGGTTGTCATCTTGGATGAGGTTGGTACTTAAAGTCACAAACTTCAAAAGTAAATACCAAACTAGAGCATGTCAAAACTGGGGATGTTGGAAGGGCCCACAATTTCGATCCTGAAACTTTGAGCAAAAGTAAAATTGAGGTAAGTGTGGATTCAAATTCTGTTTGACATACAAATATGTTGATACAGTAATTTGCTGGATAAAGTGATTTCTTAAAGTTTTACCAAGCCATACCATTTCTTAGCTTCAGATTAAATATCAAATTATTCAAGCTAATACAAGTAAAAGAATTTTATTACGAAAATTTGGTTTATAGGAAAAAATCAACTTTTTTGGCAAACAGGAAGTGGACATTCTGCAAACTTGAAAATTGATTACATAATAAAACTCATCATTTCCAAGCTTCAGACCAAATTTCAAATCATTCCCACAAATACAAGCCAAGAATTCTTTGACAAAAATTTGGTTCATAGTGAAAAATCAAAGTATTGGCAAACAGGAAGTAGTCTAAGTGGCAAACCTGAAAATCGCTTACACAATACAACTCATTGTTCCAAGCTTCAGACCAAATAACCAAGAAACTTGTGACACATATTTGGTTTATTGTCTCACCTGCGATGATAGTCGTGAAGGCGAGACAGCGACCATAGATTCTGTCGTCGTCGTTAACATTTGGTTAACCCAAATGTTAAACTTTTTTTTTAACTTTTATAACTTTCTCATATCATGTTCAATATCACTGATATTTTGACACAATATTCAGTGCAACTCATTATTGAATCCCAAGTATATATATATTTTTTAAAAATAATTCCAGTTTTTCTGTATTTAGTTAGACTTAGTTTTTTCGATCAATTGAAGTTTGGGGGGATATATAGGAATCACCATGTCTGTCTGTCCGTCTGTCCCCTTTCTTGTCCGGAGCAGAACTTTTGTCCCGTAGCACCTGGGATTATCAAACATGGTGTGTGGATGCATCATGGGAAGACGATGTGTCGCATACCAAATTAGGTCACTGTGACCTTGACTTTGACCTTTGACCTTTATGATAGTAAAACCATGTACATTTCATGTCCGGAGCAGAACTTTTGTACCGTAGCACCTGGGATTATCAAACTTCGTGTGTGGATGCATCATGGGAAGACGATGTGTCGCATACCAAATTTAGGTCACTGTGACCTTGACTTTGACCTTTGACCTTTATGATAGTAAAACCGTGTCTGGAGCAGAACTTTTGTACCGTAGCAACTAGATTTATTAAACTTGGTGTGTGGATGCATCATGGGAAGACAATGTGTCGCGTACCAAATTTAGGCCACTTTGACCTTTGACCTTTATGATAGTAAAACCATATGCATTTCGTGTCCGGAGCAGGACTTTTGTACCGTAGCACCTAGGTGTGTGGGTGCATTCATCGGAAGATGATGTGTCGCGTACCAAATTTAGGTCAGTGTGACCTTGACTTTGACCTTTGACCTTTATGATGGTAAAACCATGTGCATTTCATCTCCGGAGCAGAACTTTTGTACCATAGCACCTAGGATTATCAAACTTGGTGTGTGGATGCATCATGGGAAGACAATGTGTCGCGTACCAAATTTAGGTCACTGTGACCTTGACTTTGACCTTTGACCTTTATGATAGTAAAACCATATGCATTTCGTGTCCGGAGCAGAACTTTTGTACCGTAGAACCTGGGATTATCAAACTTCGTGTTTGGATGCATCATGGGAAGACGATGTGTCGCATACCAAATTTAGGTCACTGTGACCTTGACTTTGACCTTTGACCTTTATGATAGTAAAACGGTGTCTGGAGCAGAACTTTTGTACCGTAGCACCTAGGATTATCAAACTTGGTGTGTGGATGCATCATGGGAAGATAATGTGTCGGGTACCAAATTTAGGTCACTGTGACCTTGACTTTGACCTTTGACCTTTATGATAGTAAAACCATGTGTATTTAGTGTCCAGAGCAGAACTTTTGTACCGTAGCACCTAGGAATATCAAACTTGGTGTGTGGATGCATCATGGGAAGACGATGTGTCGCGTACCGTAGCACCTGGGATTATCAAACTTGGTGTGTGGATGCATCATGGGAAGACGATGTGTCGCATACCAAATTTAGGTCACTGTGACCTTGACTTTGACCTTTGACCTTTATGATAGTAAAACCGTGTCTGGAGCAGAACTTTTGTACCGTAGCACCTAGGATTATCAAACTTGGTGTGTGGATGCATCATGGGAAGACAATGTGTCGCGTACCAAATGTAGGTCACTGTGACCTTGACTTTGACCTTTTTAATAGTAAAAGCATGTGCATTTAGTGTCCGGAGCAGAACTTTTGTACTGTAGCACCTAGGATTATCAAACTTGGTGTGTGAATGCATCATGGGACGACAATGTGTCGCGTACCAAATTTAGGTCACTGTGACCTTGACTTTGACCTTTGACCTTTATGATAGTAAAACCATGTGCATTTCGTGTCCGGAGCAGAACTTTTGTACCGTAGCACCTGGGATTATCAAACTTCGTGTGTGGATGCATCATTGGAAGACGATGTGTCGCATACCAAATTTAGGTCACTGTGACCTTGACTTTGACCTTTGACTTTTATGATAGTAAAACGGTGTCTGGAGCAGAACTTTTGTACCGTAGCACCTAGGATTATCAAACATGGTGTGTGGATGCATCATGGGAAGACAATGTGTTGCATACCAAATTTAGGTCACTGTGACCTTGACTTTGACCTTTGACCTTTATGATAGTAAAACCATGTGCATTTCGTGTCCGGAGCAGAACTTTTGTACCGTAGCACCTGGGATTATCAAACTTCGTGTGTGGATGCATCATGGGAAGACGATGTGTCGCATACCAAATTTAGGTCACTGTGACCTTGACTTTGTCCTCTGACCTTTATGATAGTAAAACCGTGTCTGGAGCAGAACTTTTGTACCGTAGCACCTAGGATTATCAAACTTGGTGTGTGGATGCATCATGGGAAGACGATGTGTCGGGTACTAAATTTAGGTCACTGTGACCTTGACTTTGACCTTTGACCTTTATGATAGTGAAACCATGTGCATTTCATGTTAGGAGCAGAACTTTTGTACCATATCACCTAGGATTATCAAACTTTGTGTGTGGATGCATCATGGGAAGACAATGTGTCTCGTACTTAATTTAGGTTACTCTGACACTGACTTTGACCTTTGACTTTAATGATAGTAAATCCTTGCTCATTTTGTGCCAGATTCTTGGTTAAATCAGCTTTGTATCCACCAAATTATATATTATTTTAAATGAAGTACCAGATATGAACTGATTGGAATAAAACCTGTATTTTCAGTCATGACAGGCTTTATTTGTGTTAGATTTACTTCCAATCACCATGTGGCTGAAGGTCAAATTTCAAATGACATGCCTTAGTACTCAAATGCAGTTGCAGGGGTATTAGTCTGGCTTTGCCGACAGCTCTAGTTTTGTTTGCACCATATCTCAGCACCTACATGCCTAAGACAGGTGATGATTGGTAAGTGGTTACATCTTTAATAGTAACCAACATCCGCACTTGAATTATGTCACCTTGACCTATATTTTCCGAATCAATGAATTTGGCTAAATTTTCACTTTAGGTCCATATATCAACAATGTTTATACAAAATTGGGATTAAAAGAGGTTGAATTTGATGTAGAATTGTTGCATATAGTCCATAGATGCACAATAAGCTTTTGGAATTTATTCCGGTTCCAACTTTGGTAAATTTCCTGAAAATGCCCGAGACTAACAATTTTTGAAATTTTTGCATATATTCAAATATTGTAGCTATTTTTTAATATTAGATATAATTCTGAAAACTAAGAATAAAAAACTGTGGTTCCAATTTTGGTAAATTTCCTGAAACTCTCAAAGACAAGCAATATGAGGAATTCTTGTTATCAACCATTCTTTTTGGATGCATTTTAGTCGATTTAAAAAAAAATTGTATTTCAATTTTGCTAAATACTCTCAAAGACAAGTAATTGATTGGAATTCTACTTAGCAACCACATATCGGTATCTTAATAAAGGGCAAATTATAATGATAGTGGAGTGAGCAGGCGAGACACTAGGTTCAATGGACAGGAAGTAGACGTCAGACAAACTTGAAAATTGCTTACACAATACAACTTGTCATTTCCAAGCTTCAGACAAAATTTCAAAAAATTCCCTCCAGTAGAAGCCAAGAAATGTTGGCACGAAAATTTGGTTTATAGTAAAAAATCAAAGTGTCCAGAAACAGGAAGTGGGCTCCCAACAAACTTGAAAGTTGCTTATATAATACAACTCATCATTTCCAAGCTTCAGACAAAATTTCAAATCATTCCCTCAAGTAAAAGCCAAGAAATCTGTAAAGTAAAAAAAATCAAAGTATCGGCAAACGGGAAGTGGACGTCTGAAAAATTTGAAAATTGTGTACACTAATACAACTCATCATTCCCAAGCTTTTGACCAAATTTCAAATCATTTCCATAATTACAAGCCAAAAAAGCTTTGATGGACAGACAGACTGAAGGACAAAGTGAAAACTATAGGGCACCCACATCTGGATGCGGGCCCAATGACATTTATGATCAAATTCAACTGTAATTAAACGTTCAAGTGAATCTTTGAATTCATTTTCCATAGTGTCCTATGTAAAACTTTTCCCTGGATGAGGTACAAACACAAAATCACAAACTTAGAAGGGTGTAGCCCAAGGACTCTTGTTATAAACTTTAATTGAACTGTTCAAAAATCAAAAGTTCTATCATATACACTTGTGACTCATCACTTCATGGAAGGTTTACATGAACCTTAGTTTAAGACTATTGTACACTAAAGTACTCTCTCAGACTTCACAAAAGTCAAGCGACCATGTTTGTGATTCAGTTCAACTATTTAGCAAATTTTTTACAACATACTAGTATGTTGCCATGGACCTATAGGTGTTTGTCATTTAAGACATACCTATAGATTACTCAAATTACTAAATAGGTTATACAAAAGAAACTTCAACTGGTAAAAACCACTTTTCAATGTCTCAAATACTACATGTACAGATATATGGTAGGCACATAACACTTTCTGACATTTGTACACTTTTACTTGGTGACAGAGTATTTTGAAATTGGTAAGATTTTTCAGTACTTTAATTGATGAATGTAATAAATAATCAGAAATCTGACTAAATAAACATGATTCTTTAACAAACTTAGTGTATAAACTAGTATATCAATCGTTCTAAGAACAAATGATAGGTCTTTTCCAAAGTTGCATCAGAATGTTACCATTATTGATTCATAGGGAAAACCAACATTCTATGATATATAATTATAGACTCTAACATGAAATGCATTTTTTACAAAGTGACCTTGACATTTGACCTTGATGTCATTTTGAAGGTCAAGTCTACCTGAACATTTTTTGTAGTGTATGATTAGTGCCTCGCCACAAAAAGTGGCAGACGACCTATAGTAATCAGTATGTCCGTCCCTCCGTCCGAAACAATCATGTCGGAGCTATAACTGTTTTCTCTTTTGAGATAGGCTTTTGATATTTGGCATGTGGATAGATCACCTCAAGGCGACATGTCGCGTACCTTGGTTGGTGACCTTTGACCTTGACCTTTGACCTCAGGGTCACATTCATGCTTTTTCAATGATGTCGTGTCCAGGCTATAACTTTTTTTCACTTTTGAGATAAGCTTTTGATATTTGGCATGTAGATAGAGCACCTCAAGTGGACATGTTGCGTACCTTGGTTGGTGACCTTTGACCTTGACCTTTGACCTCAGGGTCACATTCATGCTTTTTCAATGACAAAGTCGTGTCCGGGCTTTTATGTTTTTCTCTTTTGAGATAGGCTTTTGATGTTTGGCATGTAGATGAATCACCTCAAGACGACGTGTCGTGTACCTTTGTTGGTGACCTTTGACCTTGACCTTTGACCTCAGGGTCACATTCATGCTTTTTCGATGACAAAGTCGTGTCCGGGCTATATTTTTTCTCTTTTGAGATAGGCTTTTGATATTTGGCATGTAGATAGATCACCTCTAGACCACGTGTCCTGTACCTTGGTTGGTGACCTTTCATCTTGACCTTTGACCTCAGGGTCACATTAATGCTTTTTCAATGACAAAGTCATGTCCGTGCTATAACTTTTTTCTTTTTTGAGATAGGCTTTTGATATATGGCATGTGGATAGATTGCTTCAAGGTGACATGTCACGTACAATAGTTGATGATCCTTGACAATTGACCTCTAGGTCACACTTAGAGGGGGGCCAACAGAGATGGATATCATCTCACTGATGTGTAGTTGGGGATAAATTCTTTGTTAAAGAAGCATCAAATTTTGCAAGGGGCATAACTCCAAAATGGTCCATCGGACAATTTCCGACCAAATGTAACAAATTTTTGTCATGACCTAACAAACATTTTTCTAATTACACTTCATCAGCTATCTTTTATGGTTTATGAGTTCATCTGCTAACAAGGTTTACCATGTTTGGTTATGTAACTCTGTTACTATAAATAGGTCAAGCCCAGCCATTTCTGATAAAAAGTATCAAAGTGATATCTTTTAAGACTTTTTGGCAAATGTTGAAAGAAAAAAAAGAAAACAAATAATAATCAGAAGAAATACAAAAAGGTCTTTCCAAGGAAGTGGGAAAGACCTTCATTATATGAATCAAAGTCCCAAAGGGACTGGTGGATTAGTGTCTATGATGGCAATGATCAGTATCTAATCTATTGATATTTTATGTACACTGTCCAATAGTTTCCATGTATGATATGAATAATTGCCTGTCTATGTCGTGCATAGTTACTCATTTTTTTTACTATGGGTCTAATTATAATAATGATATCAAAACCAAGAAAGGTAAAAAAAAACATGTCTTGCTCATCAAAAAATTAACATGCCTTTCTGACAGTCAGCAAGTATTTACTGGTGGCCATCTTCATTTGATATCACCAGCCAATCAATGGCAATCAAACCATTAGAGACAAATATTCAAAGAATTTTGATTTTATACCAGAAACCTATTACATATTATGGGTTCCCTGCTGTACACTCAACATAGACTAAACAATGACAGCACCATCTTGATCAAGTACAGTTTGAAATTTAATTCTAAAGAAGAGACCTGAATGAAAGGTTTGTGAATGCTGACAAGACGCAAAAGCTGACAAGACGTGAGCAGCAATACCCTGCTCTTTATGGAGATAAAAATTCCTCCAAGAAACACACGAGGACATGAAAACGATGATCTGTGCCAAGTCCTTTGTGCAACAATGCATCTCAATTCACGCTATGATATACATTCTCATGCAATTGAAAAATGACTGTTATGCATTGTAAATACTCAAATGACATTATCTCAAGTTTTGTTTTACCAAGATCGATCAACGGCAATTAACACGCAACACCCCGGACTGAACATTGTTGGGCGAACGGCAATCAACAGACCAACACCCCTGCCTGATCCTATTTCGAATTTAGTCAATTTCAACCCCGTTGCAAAATATCGTCTGTTTCGGAATATGCACCTTGACAACTGTTTCCAGGTAATACTTTGTATTTACCAATGTACGACTTCTTCAGTATTTTGTTTTGAGTCGGCCATTACATGTATACCGAACGCGGACCTCGGAGAAGACACTAGGCTGTTTTCACTTGGAACTCTAGAGTCGGGAAGGAATTAGAATCATTTTGTTATCTTAATTCTGATTAGTTACTCATTTCGCGCCATTAGAACTCGAGTAACCCTTTCAAATCCGAGGGTAGCTAGAGTTCAACTCTTCAAAATGGCAGAAATAAAATCGACCAATCAGATTTGAGTGTTTACAAAAGTCTTCATCAGGGCCACATACTTCCGGCTCTAGAGTCGAACTCGAGTTTTGATGAGGTTGTGTTCATGCAGAACTCGAGTCTCTACCCGAGTTACAACTGAAAACAGCATCGCAACAAGTATAATGGAACAGCCAACGTGGAACAGCCGTACTTTTCCATTCATTGATAACTAGAAATGTAAACAAACATTACGTCTTCCGTAGATTGTAAATAAAGGACCGTTGTACTCGACGGCTAAGTTTGATTTTTTATTTCCAATGCATTGTCCTTTTATGATTTATTTCAAAACAGCAACATCGTTTCATTGACAGTTCAGGGAAGTACGTTTACGCCATTCATACAAATGTAAATAAAGGCATCGGTCTTCCATATTCATACATCTACATACAAATTTTTATGAATGGGAAATTCATTCGGTGATTAATTAACGAATTCGGGCACCATTTAAGTGTTGAAAAGTTCGGGCAATCAAATTAATGTTCAATGAAAATAGACTATTGAGTGTCAGAGTTTTTTATGAAATCAGAAAGATGTGTAGGAGGTTTCCTGAAAAGGATTCTTTTAGCATGGGTATGATCACTAATGTTTGATTGCGTGAGGTTGGTCACCTGGGTCGTAACATAGGATAGAATTCTATCCTTTGGATACACTAATCCAAAAACAAGTAAATGGCACATGGATATAGCCTAATAAACTGAATGGGATATTGAAACAGGCGACTGCAGTAGTAACTGACAAAGGCTACTGTGGTAGTAACTGACAAAGGCTACTGTGGTAGAAACTGACAAAGGCTACTGTGGTAGTAACTGACAAAAGCTACTGTGGTAGTAACTGACAAAAGCTACTGTGGTAGTAACTGACAAAAGCTACTGTGGTAGTAACAGACAAATGCTACTGTGGTAGTAACTGATAAAAGCTACTGCGGTAGTAACTGACAAAAGCTACTGTGGTGTCAAACTGACATAGGCTACTGTGGTAGTAACTGGCAAAAGCTACTGTGGTAGTAACTGAAAAAAGCTACTGTGGTGTCAAACTGACAAAGGCTACTGCGGTAGTAACTGGCAAAAGCTACTGTGGTAGTAACTGACAAAAGCTACTATGGTAGTAACTGACAAAGGCTACTGTGGTAGTAACTGACAAAGGCTACTGTGGTATAACTGACAAAGGCTACTGTGGTAGTAACTGATAAAAGCTACTGTGGTAGTAACTGACAAAAGCTACTGTGGTGTCAAACTGACAAAGGCTACTGCAGTAGTAACTGGCAAAAGCTACTGTGGTAGTAACTGACAAAAGCTACTGTGGTAGTAACTGACAAAGGCTACTATGGTATAACTGACAGGGCTACTGTTGTAGTAACTGACAAAGGCTACTGTCGAAGTAACTGACAAAAGCTACTATGGCAGTAACTGACAAAGGCTATACTGTGGAATGGTAAGTGTAGAAAATTAACTCGTCCAAATAACTAAATACTGAAGTCACTGTGAATTTATTTTCTGCATATGTGCATTTCGACAACTTCTGTCTCTTCAGTGCAGATAAAATCTTAATGTATGGAAGACCATAAATTCAAAAATGTTAAAAAAAATGATAAAGAACAAATTACCAATATGATCAAAATGAAAAGCCAAAATAAGCTAAGGACAGAGCTTTGCATGAGGGTGATACTCCTTAGTTTTCAACAAAACTTACAAAAATTTAGATATTACAAGGTTCCAAATAGTATTGGCTTTCAGGTCAGCACTGAAGTACTGACTACTGGGCTGGTGAATACCCTCAGGGACTAACAGTCCACCAGTAGAGGCATCGACCCAGTGGTAACAAATAACTAAATACCAAAGTAACAGTGAATTTATTTTCTGCATATGGGCATTTCGACAACTTATGTCTCTTCAGTGCAGATAAAATCTAAACATTTGGAAGACCATAAATTCAAAAATATTTAAAAAAAAACTGATAGAGAACAAAAAAGCAATATCATCAAAATGTAAAGCCAAAATAAGCTAAGGACAGAGCTTTGCATGAGGTAGATACTCCTTAGTTTTCAAAAAAAAATTTACAAAAATTTAGATATTGCAAGGTTCCAAATAGTATCAGCTTTTGGGTCAGCACCTGGGCTGGTGAATACCCTCTGGGACTAACAGTCCACCAGCTGAGGCATCGACCCAGTGGTAATAAATAACTAAATACCAAGGTCACTGTGAATATATTTTCTGCCAAAAAACTTTGGTATTTATGTGAAGTTCTTGATAGTCTTGTCCAAGTGGTAACAAATGACCACTCCTGTTTTGGGGTGGGTTAAAGAAACTGGACATATAAACAATATGGAAATTACTTTAATTTATTACAATGTGTTTATTGTGCATAATAATCTTCCATTGTGTGAAGCACATAATTATATAGCAATTTTGATCATAGCTACAATTACAAAATAAAATCAAATTATCCAAACAATCAATAAAATATACAGTACTCTGCCATAATTTAATGTTGTGAATTTTTGGTAAAATATTTTAAGCATTTAAAATCGCAAAAAAAGGACCATTAGAAAGAAAATCTCGGCAAATAAACAAACAAATTTGAAATTCGTAGTCTTTGTTAAACAAATTTTTTAGAAATCCACAAAGCTATTACCTCTTACAAGAGAAAAAACAAGAGGCTCTCAAAAGCATGTATCGCTCACAGGGTCCATGTCCTGATAATCCCCGAGTCAATCAGTCTAATGAAATTTTGCCAATGGCGTCTGCCTCGGATGACACACAGTTTTTTTTTTTTAAAGTTCTATCCATATACTATTGTGACTATTGGAATTGTTTCAGAAAGACTTCTGAAATTAACAATGAAAGCATTAATTCCAAAAGGTCCTGTGTTAAACTATGTTTCAAGCTAGCGGCAATCTTGGTTGAGGTATGAACATACCGGTAACATGAACTATCCAAGTACTCATGACAACATTTGGTCCCAATTGGCTCAGTGAGTTCAGAAAAAAAATTGGATGCATTTATTATAGAGTCCTAAGCTTAACTGTTCCTTGCTGGCAGCCATCTTAGATAAGGTACAAACATGAAAATCAAAAACTTTGAAGGGGAACACCCAAGGGCTATTGTGTTCAAGTTTGGGTTCAATTGGCTCAGTGGTTTCAAAGGAGACCTTTGTATGAAAAGGTAATGATAAATGACAGACGCAAAAAGATGGCTAAATAGCCAGATGAGCTAAATAGATTTCAAATGAAAAGCACAGTCCAGAATCAAAATCATGTTAAATTATGATACAGTACTGTACATTGATGTTCAAAAAAATAATACATGTAACAATATAACAGAATAGATAAAAGTATAAACAAAAACAAATATTACAAAAAGAATTTACTTTCCCTGTAACTATTTACCGGTATATTCCTGATATCTAACAACAAGAATTGACATCTGTAACTATTTACCAGTATATTTATAATATCTAACATCAAGAATTGATGTCTAACTATTTACCGGTATATTCATAATATCTAACAACAAAAATTGACGTCTGAAAATTTATGATAGCTGACAACAAGAATTGACTTCTGTAACTGTATACCGGTATATTTTTGTATATGATATCTTAATAACAAATATTGTCTTTTAACGTAAATCACTTTATGAATACAACCATTTAGTGTTGCAAACATCAGGCAATCAAATATCTAAATTAGCAAGATACATTTATATAAATAAAAAAATTGCCTTCCATCTTCTCTTTCTCTTTCGATTAAAGTATCACAAGCCCTAATGCAAAGAGTGGCTTTATCAATACAATATTCAGGATATTTTTAAAGTAATTACTAAAAAAAAATTCTGGAATTTCAAAGCTTACTTTATTACAACTTTCACTGTTGACAAATAATTATTATAGACCATTATCTCTCTTTACTTCACGTAGTAATCATGCACAGTCGAACTTTGATGGCTCAAAAACCTATGGGTCCTATGAAAACAGGTTGAGTTAGGGATATATTCAAGCTATCAAGGTGTAATTATGTTGAACAAAAGGACCAGAAAAAGGGTTTGAAAATCCATGGTGTTGGAGCTATTGCAGTTCAACTGTATACTACTACCTCAATATTATAATATCATGAAAAATATCACCGATATATCATTATAAATACTATTTATTAACAACACATTAAAAGTAAATCGTGATATAAAATTAATAGTATATTCCTATCAATAAAAAAATATAAAAGAAAAAATACTTAAAATATTGTACAAAATAAATATATTCAACAAGGCACTGCCTAAATATTTGCTTGCTTCCACATGTAAGTGATTTGCTTTCATACAATGATTACAGAAAAGCTTCCAAAATCAGGTTTTCATTATTATCTCAAACAAGTAAAAAAAAATAACATATATAATTCACAAAAATCTCAGTAATCTGCTTGTATTAAAATGGAGACTCTGGTCTCTCATATCTCGTGTTTTGAAATATCTTTTGAAGACCTATATATCTTTTTTTTATGTATAAAGAAAGAAAATGTGTAAAAGAATACAAATGCCAGAGTTAAAGTTTCAATTGACCTAACAGGAAAAATATGAGTGAAGGATCTGGAAAGAAAGGCCTTATTCAACTTGCCACGCATCATAAATATAGCAAATAGAAAATCATTACTACATACACAGTAGTGATATCTTTGAACAAAAATTATGTCATAAGCTGTTCTGAAAATATCATCAATAAATTTGCAAGCAAGACGAAGATAAGTTACAGATCTGGACATGAGAATCATGGTACAAATCATTGTAATGAAACTCCCGACCAACCATCAAATTATTACATATACAGTATTTTACTGAAATTTACCAATTGTACCTATGCAAAAAGGGTAAGACTTAGAGGCTCCATTGACTAGCTTGCAAAAATATTTGATTAACTAGATTTCAAAATGCCCCCCCCCCTCCAAAAAAAAAAAACAAAACAAAAACAAAACAAAACAAAACAAAAAACACAAAACAAACACTTAGGTAATTTTATCAACTCTTCATTAAATTACCTTTCGAAAAAATCTCCTTCTTTGGTCCATAATTTTGTTGTATCAAGAGTTGATTGACAACAGAGTGCTCCAAGACAGATTCACAGATATACAATAGGTATTGTTTAAATGTAATCTTTCAACAAAGAAGGAATTTATAATACTTAAGGATTTTGCTACAGGTTCAGCAATAATATAAAATACCCGGAAATAGTTAGTGACACTATGGCTTTGGAGCAAACTCCTACTATGTGTCTTATTTGCTCATGGAATTACAAGACTTTGTCAAAATATTATGTAATATGGAACTGCTTCAAATTCTTTACAAAGCTGAATACATTTTTGAAGCAGTTCTATCCCTGTACTTGAAAAAGTCAATAAAATATGTCACTATATAAAACCCATTCTTAATGAAGTAACAAACACATGTTAAATATCTGTAAACACTGACTCTGTTACACCTACAACAAAAGCTTCATAAATTATCATATTTTACAACATACAGTCGAACTTCAATGGCTCAAAACACCAAAAGGACTGATGAAACAGTTGGAGCAAGAGGGGAGTTGGACTTATCCAGGTTGAACTATGGTTAAACTTGAACAAAGAGACCAGAAAATGGGTTCTAGACATCCATAGTGTTCGAGCTATAGCAGTTGGAGCCATCCAAGTTCTACTGTATATCAATAAAATTCCACATCCATACATACATTTTACAAATTATGAATTCATAATAAAAAGAAAACTTTCAAACTTTTACTGCTGATATGTCATTTTAGAATTAAAAGTAATGTTTATTTGATCATGAGAGATTTAAAATAAAACAAATTTGTGTTTATATTTCAAACTTTTTACATTAAAAATCTGAGTCTAGTTGAGTAAGCACAGACTGCTAATTATTCCAGGAGTTCACAAATTAAAAATTTGGACATGATTCCTCATGAAACTAATAAACCATGGCACATATTATTTCAAATGATGGCACCTGAGTTACAACTATGATCATGAATACAAAAACTGAGTTTGTGATTTTCATCCCTCTTATAAAAATATCAACATAAGCAATCTAAGTTATTAAATCATTAGCAATTAGTATGTAAATATACAAAATACAACATATGTATACCGTTATCTATAGTGTAATACTATAATATAAAGCAATATCATTAAAAAATAAGGCCACACCATATTGATTGATAGGTTTTCATCTAAGGGCCACAGAAAGGATAAAGGTAGAAGTAAGATTCTATTTCATAGGTGAGGTATGTATTTTTTAACTGAGTAAAATGTACAAAGTCATTTCCCTAAACATTTCTAAAATCCAGTCACAATACCATAATATTGATTCAGAGAACCTACAAATCATCTTGATATGGCCTAACTTTTAGATTAAATCACAGCTTTTAAGAATTACAACTTCGATCACATCTTTGAAGATTTAAACTTCCAGATACCTAAGATACTGTAATATGTATATCATTTTCCAGCATTTCATATTTATCAGATTTTGGAATATTATAAACATCATGTTTTGGAATCCTATATCCATATTTTTTCTGTATAACATTTCTATGGTCATTCATTTTCATTTTCCGACACTGCACTATATAATCTTGAAAAAACTTCTTATCACCGACATTTCTGTACTTTTTATGTAAAGAGTCTGCAATGGCATAGGCATCTCCTGTGAAAAATATTTTAAAGTATAATATATTAATCACTGAACTATCAATTGTACTGCTAAAGGTTAAACTCGGCTGAATAACCAAAAGTATAATGCATTAATTACTGAACTATCAATGTACTGCTGAAGTTTAAACTTGGCTGAATAACCAAAAGTATAATATATTAATCACTGAACTATCAATGTACTGCTGAAATTTAAACTTGGCTATAATGCATTAACTACTGAACTATCAATGTACTGCTGAAGTTTAAACTCTGCTAAATAACCAATCTCAGCTGTTGGCTTTGTCAAAAGTAGTACTTATATGAAAAAAACAAACAAACAAACAAACTACTTTCACTTTGCATTTACTGTCAATATTGACATTATCTGAATTGCAAAATGTTCAAGTGGTCATGAAATACTTCTGGATTGACGAGCATTTTGATTCAGTGACCCTCATTGCACGTGAAAAATTTTCAAGCCTCCTCAATGAGGACAAAGATCCTACAGGCAAAATTGGTAATTTGGATATCCCAGTTGCATGAGGCGATAGAAATTACTTATAAGACCTAACAGTTGGGTCAATGTTTGGATATGCTACTGGATAGACCTGCTACTTTCAGAAAATAATATTGACCCACAAAGTGAACGTCAGTTTATTAAGAAAATACATGATATCATTTAGTGGAGTCTGGCAATAACAGGCTCATTTTGTGTTGCACTATATTTTTGCTGTTCAAAAAACAATTATTAAATGAATTATTTTATACCAATGAAAAGTAAATGTACATATTATTTTAACATGTCCTTTTATATTTCTTGTCATTTCCATTACATGTTAAAGACTACAAGTTTCTTACACGGTTCCGTATTAAGAATCAGGGATATCTTCCAGGAATATGAGAAATTTGACCTGTTCCCCAAGTGAAATACAGGGAAAATGAGTTTAAAAGATGAATTACTCACAGAAGTGAAAGACATCCAGATCTTTAATTTTAGTTAAATGCAAGAAACTATTTTCCCATCAAATACAATGATCAAACTGGCTAAAACAAAACGTGCCAAAAGCAAGAAACTATTTTTTCCATAAAATAAAATGACCAAACTGAATGAAAGCAAAAGTTGCAAAAACTTTATGGAATTTTATCTGTGATATCAATCTTGGAGAACATCATGGTTACAACTTTGACATTGAACAAACTGCTGCATTGTATTGGATATTGGGAAAAGTAAGACACCCTCATACAACCCTGTCTTCTATGGGCTGTTTTACACAGGATACAACCATTTACAGAAGAATAATAACTGTATTTCAATTTACATTAGGGAAATCTATCAATAATGCACTGTAAGACAGCTAGATTCATCTCTAGTTTTTTTTTCAAAACTTAAGTTTTCTGTATTTGTAAATTTAGGACTCTGCCTCAAATTAATAGTTTCTATGTTCCATCCAAATTTACATAGAATGTGAATTTCTAAATAAACTTTATAAGATTTATAACATTCAAAATAAACATCTTACATTACAAAGCTACAAATTAATTTTACCTACTTATAAAACTACTAACCTTTTGGTTCTGTGGGATATTCATCCAGCTGGTATGAGAATGGTAGTTCTACTTTTTCATATACATATTGGTCATATAAAGACTGGTTAAATCCTTTATGCTGTAAAATATAATTGTTATACTTTAAGTTTGTTTCATGCAAATTTTGTAGCCCTCTTATATAGCATTTAATTATGACACAATATTCTTTTTTCAGGATAATTTCTTTAATTTGTTAAATCTCTGTGTACACAAAAAAAAGAAGAAATTTATGAAACATGTTCAATCTCTTTCAGTGACAAGCCACTAATTGTACCAATACTCTCAGTGTAAATATTATTGGCTTGACTTTTCTATGTGTGGTGAATTTGATAATAATCAAGTAGTAAGAAAGGGGGAGTGTAAAAAGCAGAAACTGCTTGAATTTCCATAAAAAAAGAAGAGAAATTTAATACACTTACTTCAAATATACTGACATTCATCATTTCTACAAATAACTGCCATCTGGGTATGTAATATCTGTAAATAATATAATAATTTGTAAAATTATAGTATAGTTGATCTTTAATGAATCAAACTCCAACACTACGGATGTCTTGAACACTTTTTGAGGTCCCTTTGATCAAGTTCAAACACAATTCAAACTCCTTTACTTGAACACCTATCTAGCTAAAACTTTTTTCATCAGACCATTGGATGTTTGATCCATCAAAGTTCAAATGTATGCTGTTTTTATTGGGAATATCACAACTGACAAGATATCACATAAATTACACCATGACCTCTTATTTTATGACATCATTGCAGTGAAAGCATACAGATAATATCCGAGTGTAGATCAAAAGAAAAATGTACCCAAATGCTGCCGAAAAATTCATTGCGATTGTAAATATACCTAGCATATTATTTTTATATTAGATTACAACTTCCATATTTGAGTGAAATAACAAAAATACTAGGGATATATTTCGAGTTAATATCTCAGGGCAATCTTCAACTGAAGGCTCAGAAACTGAGCCTGTATCACTCACCTGACAAAATGCTTCTATGCCATGCATAACCAAAAATGATATTTTTTACCAATGGGGTCTAATGTTTAGCTATGTTCTCCATTAGCAGCCATGTTTTTTGTCTGATCCTATTGAAATGAGTTATTTTTTAAGAGGACTTTCTATGCATTTAGTTAAATTTGCTTTAATAGTTTCAGACAAGATGATGAAAAGTATGGTTTTCTCATACTGCGCTCCAATGTTAAACTATGTTCTGTACTGGAGGCCAAGTTTTTTGTGGGATTGAAATGAAATGAGAAATTTTTGTAAAGTACCTTCCATACATCATTCCTATAAAGATTGGTTGAATTTGCTTCAGTGGTTTCAGAGGAGAAGATGAAAAGGTGATTTTCCCTATGGGTTCAATGTTAAACCTAGATTCTGTGCTGGGGCCCATGTTTTTTATTGGATCAGAGCGAAACAATAATAAAACAAGAGGCTCTCAAGAGCCTGTATCGCTCACCTGGGTCATGGCTGACACAATAAGTCAAAATTATCACAATGTTTAAGGTTCTCATTTTCAAATTTGTTTATTGACTGTTTAAGGGTCTCATTTTGAAGTTTGCTGATGTTATATGATCCAAAATTAAACTATGTTCCCCACAGGCAGCTATTTTTGATGGGGCGTAGACCAACTGTCACTTTTCTTGAAGACCATGTTAGGATCATTGTGCCTCACTTTGGTTCCAATTGGCATAGTATTTTCAGAGGAGATCTTTAAATGATTTCCCATGGGGTCCAAGGTTAAACAATGTTCCCTGCTGACTGCCATCTTGGTTGCTATGCGGACATGCCAGACACATTATATGAAGGGGACCAAGTAAGGACCATTGTGACTAAGTATGATTCCAATTGGCCATGTACTTTCAGAGGAGAAGATCTTTGAATATGGGGTCCAATGTTAAAAACATGTTCCCTCCTGGCGGCCATCTAGGATATGATGTGGACTTGCTGAACATATTTTTTAAAAGGGGCCAGGTTAGGACAATTGTGACTAAGTTTGGTTCCAATTGGCCCAGTATTTTCAGAGGAGAAGATTTTTGCAAGATTGTCCAATTTTGGACAAAGTTCCCCGCTGGCGGCCATCTTGGATGACGTGCAGACTTGCTGGACAAAATTTTTAAAGGGGACCACCTAAGGACTATTGTGACCAAGTTTTGTTCCAATTGACGCAGTGGTTTCAGAGAAGATCCTTGAATGCTTTCCCATAGGGTCCAATGTTAAACCACCCTGCTGGCAGCCATCCTGGATATGATACGGACTTGCCAGACATTTGTTTTTAAAAGGGGTCACCTAAGGACCATTGTGCCCAAGTTTGGTTCCATTTGGCCCAATCTGTTTCAGAGAAGAGAAGAAGATGTTTGAATGAAAAGTTTACGACAGATGGACCACTGACACAGTAATGGCAAGAAGATCACCATGGCATCATGCAGGTCAGATACAAAGTTATGCAGGCATACAAGCTCAGATGCTATTTCAATATTTATCTGGAAGAGACATTTGCATGGTTGGCAAGTACACTTTACAAGATGATACAATATACAACTATATACAATTATTATTAATTTGTGAAATAAGTATAGTTTATGAAAGTATCTTTGCAAAAAAATGTAAAAGTTTGTATAAAAACACTTTTTTGCTCTTGATTATGGAACAAATAATTATTTTTAATAAAGTGATAACAGGGAATTTCTCTTAAACTTAAAAGAGAAAAGTAAAATAAAGAAGATTTGAACACAGAATTTAAAGGGAAATAACTCATAACCATATGGCATTGAAAAAAAAAATGGGTGAAAAAGAGTCAATAGCTTCAACACAGGCAGTTGGATTTTCTTCAAAATTTCAGAGTATGTAGACCTTGATATGCTGAACATTTTTGCAATTTTCACTTCACCTCTATCTGTTACAGTTTTTGAAATAAAAAATAAAAAAATGCATGAATTTTGAAAATTTTACGGAAAAAGGGCTGTAACTCTGAGACCGGTTGTCCGATTTTGTTCAAAATTGCAGGGCAGATAGATCTCGTCATTCTGAACAATTTTACTCCATCAGATTTTTTATATCTGCAATGTTTTTTGAGTTATTTGCCAAAAACAGCAATTTACCCCTATGTTCTATTTTTAGTAACAGCAGCCATGTTGTTTGGTCCTCGAACTAACCGAACACATTTTTCAAACTACATACCCTTGTGAAGCTTTTGCCAAAATATGATTTCATTCTGTAAAGTAGTTGCTGAGAAAAGTGTGGTAACCGACAGACTAACGAACGAACGAATGGAGGTATACCAGTATACCCCCACTACTATGTAGGGGTATAATGAACAATCTTTGTTCAGGACCTTTAGTACATCATTCCTGTAAAGTTTGGTTGAATTTGCTTCAGTTGTTTCAGAGGGGAAGATGAAAATGTGATTTTTCCCATAAGGGCCAATGTTAAACTATGTTCAGTGCTGGCGGCCATGTTTTTTATTGGATCGGAATGAAATGCATAATCTTTGTAAAGGACCTTCCATACATCATTCCTGTAAAGTATGGTTGAATATATTCAGCATGCAGTTTCAGAGGAGACGATGAAAATGTGAATTTCCCATAAGGTCCAATGTTAAACTATGTTCTGTGCTGGCAGCCATGTTTTTTATCAGTTCGTAATGAAATGAGCAATCTTCATGAAGGACCTTTAGTACCT